>JAGXCT010034378.1:0-27392 GCA_022495035.1 Philopotamus ludificatus
CACGATTTGTTTGCGCATGTACGCGATGCGCCCCGCACTGAAAGGGTTAAACATAGGGCTACCATCCGTGCCGTATATACGGGACTGCCACCGTATATTATTATTCAGTCCCGTTTTTACCTTAAATCTGTGAGAGATTCGGTTTTTTGGAATAGCTACAGATCCCATTCACCATTATGCTGAAAATATATTTTCCTTATAATAATTCAATTCTTCAATGACAAAGTCAGACACTGATCCAAATTACTAAAACTAGCTTCTTTATCTAATGACCGTTCTTTATGCAATTCTTTATCTAAAACAATCGTATTGCAGAATATCCATCGAAAATCTAAATATTCTCATGTATAAGCTTATAGAAATAATACGACCACTAACTTCGAAAAAATCTAAACCGAGCTGGAAGAAATAATGTGTTTATTAAAAAAATGAGCTCTAAATTGAGGCATAGGATGTACAGCACACTTTTGCAAAACACTGCCAATATCAATAATCGTCAAATTATACAACTACTTTAAAGCATTAAAGTAGAAACTTTAAAACAAAGGCTATCGCTTTTTTTAATACTGATGTGGAATATATCGAGAGATGATTAAAATCAATTCCATGAGTTCGACTGGTTCGACTCTTAACCATGTCCCTGAATGGAAAGAAATATAATATACTCTTGCTCATTTACAAGTAAGAAACATCGATGTTGGCCATACTATGATTTTATTCAACCAGTTTGTATATAAAAGATTGTTTAGAAAAACATAATACCAACCTAAACTGTGAAGTAACTAGTTATGAATAAAATTCTAATCAATATACAAAGTATATTGAGTCATGTCTAATAAAGCTATGCAAATGTGGAAAGAATATTTTCCCTAATATTAACTCGACAATAATCAACAAGAAAATAATATATATTTAAAAAAGTAAAATATGACTGGGCTAAAATGGATTAGCCTTGCATCTTTTTTTTATTATTCTACGTATTAACTTTATTAGATTACTAAAACGAAATCATTACTTACGCACTTTTTCCATGTTTTATTTATTTACCAAAAATATTCTATACCAATGCCTGGCAATTATGGCAACCCTATTTATGCGGGACTGCCAGGCGTGCTGTGATTGGTTAGCCGGGGCGGGAAAAAGCAGCGGCAAGGAGTTTTCGCTGCTTTTAAAAATATAGAGCTGAAAAATATTAATTGCAATCTTATACATTTATATGTGGTTGAAAAATGTATTGTTACGGGTTTTAAAATATATTTTTTTCCTTGTATTCAAATTTATTTATTTATGAAAGGCGGTTCTCATTGCGACATTTCGCAGCTGACAACACTTTGCAGCTGGCAACACTTTGCAGCTGGCAACACTGCGTCGTTTGTTTCGTTTTGAATAGGTCAGCGCGAGAATGGCGACGGCGGTGCGGGTGCGGGGTGGTGACCTGCAACAGGAGGCGGTGCAGGCTTTGGTCACGAGCGCCGCTTCTATGCGATTGGCGCAAAAGATTACGATGCTGGCCGCCAGCTGTGTGCTGAAGCGGCGAGGCGTGCTGCCCCTCGCTGCCTTCTCCTCGGTCGAGTTTGCTGGCCGCCGTCTGCCGCTGCTACGCCCCGTGACCGACGACGCCATCCGTCTGCATAAATCGCTCAGCGCCGCCACTGTCGCCATCGAACATAAATATGTGAGCCCCACTATTGAATGACTACGTATATAACTTGACAATACTAGTCAAGTTATAAATTAATATTATTTATTGGGGGATTTGGCCTCGATAGCAATATTCTTTCACTCGGTCCTATCCAGGACGGTTATCTTTAAATATCTTAACTTCACTACCTAGAGATCTTCCATTTGAGCTATTTTCCATTCCATCATTCTCTGGATTTCTATTTGATATCTGTACTAGCCCAGCCTCTGGGCTTTAATAAATCTAACGTCTTTGAAGACGATCCTTAAAACAAAATTTACCCATTGCAACAGACAAGATGAAAACACTATGCTCTAAATAGAATCCTATCTGTTGTCTTTTATTGAAAAATTACATTCCAAAAAATGATAAAAATTAAAGATGATTGGTACAAATAGTGCGGAAACTCTTGGACACCACGTATACACTAACTCAGTTCTGTTTTTATTTTGCAGTTAAAAAAGTTGCTATTGACCTTTCATGATAACCAAAATGACCCGGAAACCATTATTGAATCCTACACATTTGCATACTCGTACAAGGAACCTGAAACATCTGTGGAGCAAACGATCAACGGCAAAAGGTCATTGAAAAACATTATTTTTACTCAATCTACATGTTTATTAATATATATATATATGCTTTTCTAAATGCTTTTATGTACAAAAAAACATAATCTTTTTATTTTTTAGCAATGTTGAAAAGCTTACACCTAAAAATATCATCAATTCTTATGACCAAATGTTAGAATATTGCAAGTTTGTTTGTGATGACGTATTTGCTAACCTGCCGGACGAATACGACATCCGCATCTCTTTATTATATACGGATGGTAATCTTTTTTGCTATTTTATGTATATTATATTATTATTACGCATTATTTGACTAACTAATTTTTGACTTGCCATTTTTCCCCAGAAACTCCGCCTGAATACGAACCGGATGGATTTTCCCCGTCTGTCCTCTTCCCCGATATCGCCAAAGAGCAAGAATATTTAATCGGGAAACTTTTAACTCCGTATCACAAAATTCTATTGATTGTATTTAATAGTGATAATCGGGTTCGGTCAAAGATTGAGGAATATAGGGAACCTGATAAAAGTTTAACACAAAACGCAGATATTTCCCCTTCGGTATAATTAATATTTATTTATTTCAATTTAATCTTTTATTATTAATCCTTTAGGTGCAGCATGTTTTTTTTAAAGTTTCGCAATGATTATCAATAATCCACTAAAAAATAATGTAATGATAATATTAGTTTTTATTGCAATTTAATATCTCTAATATGTTACCATCGTCAATATTTTTATTTTTATACAAGGAAAATTGCTAAAGAAAAACTAAAATGGATTTAAATTAGAGTTAGATCTGAAACCGTGTCCCAAACGCACTGACCTAGCATCCCGCCTATACATCGGCAAATCCAACCTAAAGGGTTAATATAGTCGAGGGACATAAAAGCTTTAAAACAGATTTTTGAAAGAATTATTAAATTCATATGTTTTTTAATTAGTATGAATAAACTGTAACATCTTATGATTTCATCTAAAAAATCCAATAATATTTTTTATATAATGTTTCATTTATTTATTATATGTTTTTCTTTGAAACTAAAAGTGTATAATATCACCATCTTACGACTCAGCAACTGAAAATATATATCAAGTTGGCGATAGTAATACCATTGAAGAAGACATGGTAAATATTATTTATTTTTCATATTATTACTTTACCGATAATATAGTTACTAGACTTACGACTACGACTGCAAGATTATGCTATATTTTTTTTGGGTGATTTCTATAAATCGTTGTAATTTTATTGTTAATTAATACATTGGGAAGTGGTCGGTGAGATAAAAATGAAACGTTGCTAACTCTGAAACTGAGATTTATTATCACAAAATCTACAGCCGGGCTACAGGTCAAAGTGCGTGTTCCAGTCCTTGATAAGTCCGCACTGCCGGTGAAGTTGTCTCGATGATATTATTCTGTGGCGACTATATTATTCTGCTGCGCCCCAGTGTTGTTCGATAATATTGACTACTTACAGTACATGTCACCAATTCTCTGATGTGATGATGTTGCGCACGATTGCTGATCTAGCATGAGTCGAAATCACCCTTTAACCGTTGATTAGTTACCCCCGCTTGATCTCAGGGTGTGTTGAGGCAGTGATAGCGTCCAATAATTTGCTAGCTTCTGGTGTCAAGAGGGCGGCTCTTCAAAAATTGTAAATTAAAACTTTGTATATGTTTTCTCCTCTGGTATAATGGGTCCCGTTGTAACGGCCCTTTATTGCTCTGCTTTTTTCTATGCAGGCCAAGGGCGCCGACGATATCCTTGATGCTTTTGTGTAGTTTGCACAGTATGACGGATCTCCGTTATCTAGTGGATGGTCGTAAATATTATATTGCGCTTACATTTTGACATGAACTTAGCCATTTTAATAATGCCTCTTTTATAAAAGTCTGGCTCCTTTGATTTTAAAAAGGCATCCAAGTGATTTCGGACTTGGTTTTCGGTATTAAAATTTTTGTTGCAAAGCGAATGCTCCATACTTCGAAATAAGTGGTAGTCTGATGGAGCAATATCAGGAGAGTAAGGAGAATGAGGCAATAGTTCCAAGTTAACTCTTCAATTTTATATTGAGTGATCTTTGTTGCGTGCGGTCTCGCGTTATCATGTTGTAAAATGTGCCGTTGATTATTTACTAACATTGATCGTTTTTTTATCAATTCTGCCTTTAATGTGTTCAATTGCGAACAGTATACCTCTTTCGTCAGGTTTTAGTAATTCATAATGAATCAATCCCAGAAATATCCCACTAGACAAAAGATTTTTTTTTAACGCCATACCAGACCGAGGTGTTGAAATCGGTGCTTCCTCTGAAGAAAGCTATTGCTTTTTTTTTTAGGAGAAAGTTATAAAGGATCCATTTCCCATCTCCAGTAATTATTCTTCTTAGAAATGGATCGGTTTCATACCTGCTCAACAAAGAAGAACACATGGTCCCTCGTTGATCCAGGGCCGACTGTGATAGATCATGCGGCACCCAAACTCCTTGTCTATGTTTCTTTCCCAAGAGCTTGAGGTGGTCTTTTACAGTTGACCAGGGGCAGGCGATGTCTTGACATAATTCTTTAATTGTTTTTCGAGGATCGGATTCCACTAGTGATTTCAGCACTTGATCATCGATTTTTCGCGGCCTTCTCGATTTTGGTTTATTTTCTAGATTTCTGTCCCCATTTTTAAATTGTTTAAATCACCGTCGATACTTCCGATTCTTCAAAATATCACCATAAGTTTTGCAAATGCTTTCCGGTGGCTTCTTTGCCTTTCAATCCTTTGTCAAATAAAAACAATAACACACACCGCAACTGCGTTTCTTGGATCTCTGGCCATGACATTTTTTCTATGGGTGAAAATTGAAAAATATCTATTGAAGTCGGGAAGGGATAAAAGGAGCTTTAGATAATTCTAATTTCGACGTACTTACTCGCCGGGAACCAAGCGCAGAATGATTTTGAAGAGCGCCATAAGAAAACAGTCATTTCTTTTCGCTTTACCTAAAATATTTCGGCCCTAAGTTCAGTGTGAAAATATAAAAACAAGATTCAGTCTGTATTAACTTTATAAAACAGTCTTCAGCTGACTCTAAAACTTGGGTTCTTTGCCGGGGATGCAACGCTCCTCTTGCCTTAATCCACAACGCACGCCAATTAGGTCATTCTATTCTATAAATCTCAAACTACGAGGCCCTACTCCTGTTGTATGAAGCAGTGCTGAATTTTTTTAGTATAGCAAACACTTTGAGAGCTGGGATCCTTCGGGAACCATATTCGGGTTAATGTTTTGATGAAAGCGAATATGATATCACCCATGCTCTCATCGCATTAGCTCACTGGCGAATTGTTCTACATATGTCAAAAAATATTTACCAATTAGATTTTTTTTAATGCGTAAATTGGGGTGTAAATGCATTTTAATTCTTCTTAAATTTATTATAAGTTTACAATGTACAATTATTACAATTCAAAAGCGTTTGGCTCTTATTTTTTGACCTGCAAAGTTGAACGTATCTTAGAAAAAAGCATTCCATCGTGGCGTCTGCAATCGGTAAAGTGTTAATATTTATTTTTAATAATAAATGAGATTTTATTATATGGAAATACAAAAGTTTATTTGTTTTAGGACATTGAGAATGATCAAAACTCATCGAATTCTGTGCACGTCGGCAGTCAACCTTTCTTCGAATCGATGGAATCAAAATATCAAAATCCAAAATCACCGAATTCAGGTAACATCTTGTTCATATTGTTCTTAATTTGTCAAATAAATACATCATTTTTTTTTATAGTCGTGCAGGTTTTGGATGATTACAAAATCCATTGCCCGTGTGGATCCATAACTGAGAACAATCAGCACATGGTGAGGTGTATGTACGTAAAATTTAAATATTTCTTTTTGTTGTTAAATATGCATTATAGTTTCTTTATAATTATTATGCTATTTTAGTCATTGCAAATTTTGGCAGCACGGGTCATGTTTTGGATTATTAGGAGGTATGGCAAAACATGTTACAAACCATTGTTGTGATGGTTGCGCACTGGAATTTCCAAATTCTTGTTGCACTGATCCAAATTTATTAAAATTAGATCCACGCCTCAAAATGGTCAGTGTTATAAACAACTCTTAAGATGCAATCAAATCGTTTTTCACTTAATATTATATCGTTTCAGGAATTGTGCTTATTCCGATGCGCGTTAGCGTATTGTCTTGAATACCGACACTTGGATATCGCTACACTCGTTAAAGAATTCAATATTACGAAAAAAGCGGCTATTAGTATCATGGGAAAATTGGATAAAAAAGATGCCTTTTGTCCTCTGTCCAGTACAAAGACGCTAAGGTATTCATATTAACACATTACCTGCAGGAGGACTCGAATTTGAGTCTTTTGGAAACATTGCGCGCGGTCGGGAGACTCGAATTCGCGTCCTTTGTCCCCTACATATTTACGTTGGAAAAAAAAATGATGCAGTGTGTATTATTTTTTCTAAATACACAATGTGTTTCTTGATTTCTTTCCGAATGCCCTTCAGACTATCTCTATATATAAAAAAAATCTTGGATGCAAAAGTATTTATAGATTCCATAAATTACGATTAGATAATTTCAATAATGCATAAAAATAATCTAATTTTTTTTATAATAAATTATATATATGATTACCTCCAGGAAATCGTCTTTTAGAGAGAATTTGCTCTTTAGCAATGGCGGCTCGGTGAAATGTTTATTTTGACATTTGATATTTTGTGTGAAAGAAATCACTCGGAATTCGGGTAGATAGTTTTTTATGTGGGTGTAATATTGTCTCTATGAACGAGTCGCCTCTGCCCATATGTTCTACGTCAACGTCTATTATTTATGAGGGGTGGTAAAAATACAATTTTGACGATACATATATTTTTTTCTTAGAATAACAATATATTTTTCAAAAAAATAATTTGTTTTTCGTTTCTATTATTAAAAAAAATAAATTAAATTATGTGGCCCCCGACCCGAAACGAGTCCCTGCCACCTGAAGGGTATTACGCCACTCTGCCGGTCCTGGGCCTCCTCCATCCATCGCCTAAGCCTCTAAATAGAGACGTTGGTCCGCCTCTAACCCTGTCTCTCTACATCAAGTCTTGGCCTTCCCAACGGGCGGGTTCCCCCAGGCCTAGAGTTCATGATATTATGGAGCAGCCTATAGCTGCCCATTCGGGCTACATGCCCTGCCCAACGTAAGCGTTGCGTGCAAATGTATGAGGACAATGGTATATTCTCATACTTGGCATGACCTCGGCATTGGAACACATTTTTCTATATCCGGGACTAGCCTCGTCCGGATGCGGTCCGAAGATCCGTCTCAAGACAATGCAATGTCCCGGTTTGCCAGAGACCATGCCCCACACGCATAGGTTACCACCGGGCGAACGATAGTTTTATAGATTCTTAATTGCTCAAAGCAATTATCTAATTTCTAAAGATTAAATGTGAACCAATCAGAGAGCAAGTTGGAAGTGGTGCGAATTTTGAGTCATATCATTGGCTGTCTATTTTGACAAACCAACCCTTCGTCTTCAATTCTACTCTATAATTGCAGATCCAAGGTCAAAATATTATGCCTTGATATTTTCTTTATGTCTCGTATACCTTTACAGAGTGAACATGTGTTTATCCTTTCGAAGATAAGCTGTGCTATTCAACTTTCGATGTTTTCGTAATATATATAATTTTATAGTACTTATGAGTGTTGTCGCGTGTCGGAATCAGACGTGGCGGCGGTTGGGCACAATCATAGTTTCGTGGATTCTACGAAGCTATGAGGAGCCAGGCCCCTATCCAGGCCAATTCAGTGACGTGTGTGCTGCTGGAGGTGCCCGTAGCATCCAATCAGACCGTAAATTAAATACGAATTAGCCCTAACCTCGTCTTATTATTATTATTACAATCCACACGCGACGGCTCGGTTCCCGGGCTTTGGCTGGCGACCTGACTTGCATTCGAAGAGCCAAGATAACCTGAAGAACGTTCGTCCCAGTCATGACATCATGGTTGCGACGGAGGTGTCTCCAGGTGGCAAAGACCCGCCTCAGGGTTAATATGTCACTTAAATAAATAAATAAAATACATACATATGTGTAATAATAAGGTGACCAACCACTCTCCTTTAGGAAGGATGGTCTTTTTCTTTTTAAGGTTTGTCCTCCTTTTGCAAATTTTGTCCTTCTTTTTCATGTTTTATCCTCCTTTTTTCTTGAAGCCCATTTTTGTCAGCTTTTTCTGGCAGGGAGCGTTGGTTTTTTTCGGGACCCATTATTGGCGATGAAGGTTATTTTTTCAAATAATTTATTATATAGTAGTCAATTAAATATCTTAGATTAATTTTGTAATTGGTGCACATTATTTTTTTCAAATATACATATAAAAATAATATCTATAAAAAAAAGATTATTTTATTGCATATCCTATGAGTACTGATTGACGAACCCTGGAAATTTGTATATTTCAACGTAAGCTGGAATGTTATGAATTACTGGCGAAAATTTCAACAATAAAGGTTAACTGGTTTAAAAACTCTAAATTTATAATAAAATATTGTATCGAAAATTCGCCCCGATTTCTATATAAAAACATAAGATTTTATTCCCGACGGAAATGTGTTAATTCGTATTTTAATAATAACTATTATGTTTATAAACGTTAACTTGCAGATTATCACAAATGCGTATTGTCAATCCACATATTGTGAAAATTTTGATTACGAAATATTTCACAATCACAGTATCCAATGAAAATGATGAAACAATGAGCAACCCATCTCCATCATCTCCGCATACTGTTATAAGAAAAAGTGGTAGGTTGGTCAACAAACGAATATACTATGGCGAAGAAGACGATTCCCAAACATCTCTAAAGCGAGCTAAATATAGCTCCACTTCTATGAAAATTAATAAGGGTTTGAATAATTATTAAGCTTATAATACGACAATTATTATTTGTTATATCTATTAGATAATGTTTTATATAGCCCCGTTACTTTATGAATCTTTATGACGTTTAAACGTTAAAACATTATATATTCAAGCAGTTTTTTTCTTTTTTTATTTTTGTCTTCAACTCTTTTTGTCTACCTCGTTTCAATTTTTGTTTATTCGAAGTGCTACTACGATATCGTCTATAGCAGTGCTACTCCAATCCAGGTCGGTGGACTAGATTTGGTCCTTCAACAAAATTTAATAATTTTTTCACCGCGTTTCAACAAAAATTTAAATTATTGACATAATAAAGCTGGTCCCCATTTGTCACCGAAGAGTTTGAGTAGCACTGGTCTATAGTACAATCGTGTCGAATATCTTCATATTATTTTTATGGCCGTTTCGCTATGATAGCATTGTCAGTCAAATTGTTGATATAGTCATAGTTTGTTTTATATATGTTACTCGGATGGACAGTAAATCTTTTATTTTTTGTTAAATTTTAGGTTAAAATTAACTAATAGTTTTGGTCACATGCAGTTTTAGAATATGACTGCATGTATAGACCGTATAATTTTTTAAATTTTTTCGTGACCTTATAACCCTGAGCCGGGCGCCAATAACGCAACTTGCAATGGACGCGTGCTTTTTTATAAAGATGCATTATTACGTCGCGCCCGATGCATTTAATTGTATGATCGTATGTATCATATTTATTCATATGCCTGTCGTTTCGGTGCACATCATATATTTTGAGGACATATAAAAACGCCCTACCCGTGGTCACTACTATTTACATTGAACCTATATATATTTGTCCCAACAGGTTATTATGTGAAAAACCGGAAGATTTTGTTAAAAATCAATAATTATTTTAATATATTATAAGTTGGAAATGAGTTTACCATTTTATTATTTAGTGACTTTGTTTTTTTTATAATTAAAGTGATAAAACACAAGTTTGTGCAAATGTGTTTAACGTTCTGGTCTTTTTAAGATATTTTTTTGTTCATTTTAAGTTTAAATTGATTATATGTATATTGAAAATGTATTTTGTTGTTATATAATTCTATTCTTAGTTACTTATGATAATAAAAAATAATTGAATTGTATAATATCTAAATTATTCAATTACCAACTCATTATTAAAAAATTATGCCTTATTTTGTTTAAAATCCATAATTATTTTTAATCATATTATATAAAAACATATTTTTAATTTCATTTAAAGCACAAGATGATTTAGAATGACGAAATAAGTGTGGCAGCTTTCTAATAAAACCAAATAAAATGTCAATATAATACTGACGTGAAATAACGATTTAATGTTTCTAAATAAATGTAACTTCCAATAAAATAGTAACATTATCTATGTTTTATTCATGTCTCAAATAAAAAGAAAAAATCTACTGTAATGTCAGCTGATAATATTTATATTTTTATCAAAAATGTTTATCATCTCTCTTGATTGGCTCGATTTAGTTCTTTTTAAGTATTTATTTGCTAGTATTAAGATGAAATTAAGAGGATGTGACCATAATTGTGCATAAAAATATAATACAGTATATATCAATAATACTACCATACCCAAATTCCAATCCAAACACTGCGAATTATGTACATGTCCCAGTTCATAATTATGTTTTTATTTGCCATGTTAATTAATATGTTAACTACAATATATATTATAACCATTCTTAAGACGTTTGTACGTCGTATTTAATTTACTAGATAAAAATTGTAATATTGTGTATGGTCTATAATTTTTGTGTTAAGGCCAAATTATTGCTCGGAACCGCCGCCATTCAAACACATTTTTTCAAGTGTCAAGTGTTCAAGAGAATCTGACCGCGATGTCCGCTGGTAAATTTTATCGCAATAAATATGTCGCCAATAACAAACGCAAACGAAACATCGTATATATAGAGACGAACAGTCGGATGCGTTCGAAAAAATCCGATCAAATGCAAATTCAACGGCATCCCATGCATATGATCGTGTCAGAAACTGCTCGCAGAACGAAAACCGTCGACAATTCGAACGTTGACAATGCATCGAGCGAATCCTCGGACGGTTCGTCGATTCACAACGACGGCGCAGGTTCGAACTTTATTTTCGAACGAAATGGATCTGAAAATATGACATTCGCAGATACCGAAATCGGTGAATATATATTGAAAACCGATACCATCTTGGCCCACCTCAATGTCATGCGACAAACGAATCAGGCGAGAGTGTCCGATCTAATATCCAATTGCGACGACGACGACGACGAAGCAAACTTTTCGCAAAATGTCGAAACGAACGGCATGAAATTCATAAAGATGTACACCAAGACGTACGAGCAATACATCGAATTCGATTAGTTGTCATCAACTAATACTACTTAAGAATAATCATTTATTGTTATGTCAATAATTAATTAAGTTATCCATGCGAACTGTTAACCTCGTTTGATTACTATGCATTTATTACGTCCAAATAATATAATTAAACAATTACTGTACTTACGCAATATAATCGAATTAACAAAATGTTAATAAATACATATTATTTCAGTCTTTAAATATTATATGTACATTTAATTATTGTTTTTTTTTTCATAGCGATTCTTGTTCTTTTTTGCTTTTTCCTATGTTTTCGGCTTCTTCTATCGAGTCTGGTAGTTTTATGTTTAATGTTTCGGGAAATACTAGTATCGATAATCCGGATATTATTGCAGTCGATCCGAATAACAGCATCGGTAGTGGAGCAAAGAATATTCCTAGTAGCGGGGTTTGAGGCGCAAGCATACTCCCGAATCTTCCCATCATGGAACAACAGCCCAATATTGAATGGCGTAGACTCGTCGGAAATAATTCCGTTGTGTATATGTAAACGACGTTGAACGACACCGTGATGAACAGCTTGCCGAAGAGGTAGACGACGAGGCTGGCCACGCGCTGTCCTTCGGGTATCAGCAAGAATGCAAAGCACGACAATGCGCTGCCGAGCAGGGAGCTGCTGAGGCAGATCCGACGACCCACCGAATCCAGCATCAACACCACGATCGCCTGCGCCGGTAGCTCCACCAGCGATACCAGGATGAAGTTTAAATACGGATTGTTGTTGTTGCCGAAGATGGACACCGCGTTCAGCAACAGGCCATAGTACACGAACGCATTCGTCATCCAACAAAATATGCAAATCAGAAGCCGCACGATCAGCTTCCGCGATCTGAGCACAGCTTTCAGCGGCAACTTCTTCTTAGCTTCCTTCTCCTTGACGTCCTCGTCGTCTAAGTATTCGCTCTGCTCCAGATACTTGGTCAATTTGTCCGAGAGCGTCACTCCGTTCATCTTGGCCGCTTTGTTGATGATTCGAGTGGCTTCCAAGCGCCTTCCTTTGACCATTAGCCAGCGTATGCTCTCCGGTATCATCCAGAAGGACGCAATCATTATCAGCGAAGGGAAATAAATTAATCTTAGTAAGTATCGCCAATTGGGTATCAACCATGCCGCGACGCCGAGACACACGGTGGCTATGCCGCAAACGACGTTCATTATCGTGCTGCCGAGCACTCTCTTCTCCGGGATCATGATTTCAATGCCCAAAATAAAACTGGCGCTATAAGCACCCGAACCGACGGCCGTCACCAAAAACTCGAAGAACAAAAACGTCCAATAATCGTTGGCGTACGACTGGGCGGCGCCTATCAATCCGCTGAGCACTGTGCCGTATACCATGACACTTCTTCTTCCGATGGTATCCGATATGAGACCGGTGAACGACAAGCAGACGAATTGGCCGATGCTGTTGATCGTGCCGACGAGCGCTCTCTTCCATTCTTGACAAGCTATATCGTATTCTTTAACGATCGTCTCTCCGTCTCCATACACCCAGCGGTCGCAGTATTCCGATTCGTTTTGAAAACCTTCAACTCCGCAAGCGTCCGATCGATTCGATGCGATTCTTCTTTGGCACTTGGAGGGCGCCTCGTCCGCATACGGCACGGCGTTGATCAACCACGGCGGCTCGTAAGCTTGCTGCTTGTCTTCTAGATCGCATTCGGGGACATAGCATCGATATTCCGTGTCTCGCGCCGTGAATATGAAGCTGGCGCCCGTCAGCGAGTTGAAGAAGATCGCTATTGCGATGAAGACGAAGCTAATGATGTGAAATTTGCCGTGGCCCAGCTCCCCGATGATGGAGTCGACGTCGATGCTGACGTCGCGATCCTGTCTACCCATCCTGAGCCGCGAGACGACACTGATCTGCGGATGACCCTCCTCCTTGTTGTGACCTTACGTAATAAATCTCTGGACGTCGGTGTGGCGATAAATGTATCAATTTTGCGTTTGCTATTCTCAATGCGTCCGACGAGTGCACACATCCTGACTTGTAAATTAAATAATTTCCTGTTGCCGCAAAGAAGAGCGGCGAAGCTCCAAGGTGCTCATATATTTTTTTGGCATTTTATTTTTATATATAGTCTATACTTCTGTATGGTTGCGAGACATGGACGTTGCTGGTAGCTTCTACACAGTAAAATTTAGTACTTTATACACATCATTCGTGGACCAAAATATCGCTTACTAGGTAATTGGTGGTTGCAAAGAAAGAAGTTCAAAAATCAACACATGTATGGGGAAAAATCAAGATCAAGTAGATCGCCCACGTCCGAAAACGAACAAGGCACATTAAGAAGATTCTGATGTACCTAGTACCAAGATCCTCGGTCAACCATTGAATAAATACTGCAGAAACTTTTATCTCTATGGTCCACATAGATACATAATTAACTTACGAAACTTTGTGTTTCTAGTTGTTACCGTGGATTTGTTGAACACATTCCTATCCAAGTATCTTTTTACACAAAGTTTCCACTATACGTCGCTAGGGTGTGCGGTGAATAAGCAATTGTCACGCCAGCGTGACAATAGCAGTTAAAATACATCTCTAAGACGAATAAAATGGATATCAACACAAGCAAGGCGACACGTGCACTTTTTTGTTGTAAAAATAAAGAATTTAGAAGTTGAAATGAGAGGTTTTGCCATTTCCTCCATCTGATTATTAAGAAAAACGTTTTCTAAATGCGTCCGAAGTTGAAAATGACAGGGAATAATTAACCGATCTGTCACAACGGCTCGAAACAAGCCGCATCGTCCGAATGTTTAGGGTCTATTTATAATGGAAAATAGACCTCAACCATTTCAAGTCAACATATTGATGAAATCATCATCAATGTCTTGATTTTTTTTTAAAATGGATTATTGTAAGAATAAAAATATTTATTTAAGATATGCTTCATAATTTGGTCGATGTTTTGAATTTTTTTACTAATCAATATGACGCGTAGGTGTCGCGCGAGCCCGGCGATGTCCCGCCGCAGACTGAGGCACGCTGCCGTCTCAGAGTTCGCACCACACGCGTCACTAATACGGTTTCACTCGCATTTGCACATCGAGCCGGATGCGAGCGAGAAAAAACATCGCGCCGTGCCGACAGAAGCGCAATTGCGGACAAGAAAGGCCAAAAATTATTTATATTTATTCTTTAGGCAATTACAAAAAGTTTGTGACGTGTAGGATTTATATTAAAAAAGCTATAGTAGAGAAAAATCAAAAACTTGGGGGTTCCAAATAGACTCCATCGACATGGCTAGGTGCCGTGAATCAAAGAAATGCAGCTGCTTCAATATTTACCAATAAAAATATATACATCTTCTGATCCTTGGAGTTTCCTACAAAGGTCAGCAGATAAAACTATGTAGAAATTAAAGATAAAATTACACGTAGAAGTCAGTCATTTTGTTCACCGATAATTTTGACAACAGCAGTGTACATAGAGGTTTCATTCCAGGAATAGTGAAAAGAATTAATTAATTAATAATAAGTAATTCGCGGACCTCCAAGGTTGAAACAATTTTTTATAATAATATGGAGATGAAATTGCGTAGATTATATTTATAATATAATAGTTGTTTTTTATGGTGGACCGTGTTATTCCAGAACCGTGTAAAAAATAATTAAGTGCATAAGGTTGATTCATTCACGGATAATAACGAATTTATTAATTTTCGCGAATTTCCTTGACCCGAATTTTCAAATCCCTGTCATTACTCATTATATTTGTTTATTTTAACTCGCACAGTAGACCCATTTCATTTATTCAATATTTTAATTTGACTAATGGCAAAAAAACAACAATAAACAACGTCCATATTCCATTTAATAAATATATTTTTATTTATAATTTCATACATACCGTTATCGATAAAACTGTATTATTCATTGTCGTAATTGAAAATGGTATGTATGCATTTCACGATCCTGATGCGATACTATGCTGGTGTGCATTTAAATGCATAATATTAAAAGTGGATATAGTATAAAGTATATTAAAAAAAAACATAATATTTTAACATGTTTTCATAATTAAAAATAAATCTCTGCCTAATACGATTTTCGCAACAACTCGCGTCATTCGGCTTTGCATAATTTTTGTAACACAATATGATTATTGATTGTTCTGCCTCGAGCTAAATTATACCAATTTATAATTGTTGAAGGTATTTTAATTTTTTTCTTACTAAAAAGGCATTTCAACACTGTCGATAAAAAAACTAGGATAACATAACGAGCCACTAAACTTGACGATCAACAGTCAGTATGTAACCAGACATATCGGTGCGAGGTGTGTTGACATTCCCATCTCATTCCTATACGTTTCATTAAAGCATATCCACTGAATAAAACAGGTATTTATTATATGTATTCCTTATAACAAATCATAATATTTAATTATTATATTATTCAATAAACAACAATTAAAAATGAAATGTCATAATATCACAATTACACATACACAAGATGTGGCAATACTCTTTCATTGCGTACATTTCTGTTGATCAGAGAGGAAAAAATGGCAGGTTACACTCATTTGATTAAATAATATACCGGTTATAATACTTGGTTAATAGCAATATATAAATAAATTAACATATTATAAGTATTCCGCCAATAAGTCACGGCGGATAAGATAAAATGCAATTATGAGTGATTAATTTTAATTGAAGATGGCCAACTTCCCGTCGCTCATTGGACCAAATGCAAATGTGGCCATTGAAAAAAATAATTTACATTTGTACGAAAAAATAACATGGCAACCCTGTGTCGAAAACAATACGGCAAGTGGCGGATGTGACAGTGTCACAAATTCATTATGTAATTTAGTACAATTCTCCTATTGTAAACACTTTTTTTTATTTATTATACCTATATACGTATCAATAACACACATGATGACCATTATCATGTATTCGAAATACGCGTATGATTTTTTTTAAAAAATATTTATATTAAAAATTCATTTGTTTGATAATTTGGCATGTGACGGTAAAAACAAATGAAACAATATACGTTTTTGAATCGCACGTTGTTGAAGCTTATCTGACAATGCATGATAATTTGTCACAACAATTATGTATCATCTCTGAAATTGGCAAAAATTCGTATTGCCGAGATAAACCATTATTTCCGTCGCTTATTTGCATAAGTATTTGTTGCAAAACTGTTTTGCAGATAATGCAATCGAAATTTTAGTAAATAATATTTCATTTTTATTATGTTTATTCAATAAATTTGATTGCCCAATCGTATTTTCTGTCCACAATATGTGATTGAGACGCAAAATCCGCGTAATGGTAATAAATCCGGTGCCAATTTTGTACGATGAATGTCATTTATATTTCAAATTAAACGCAAAATGCGTATTATGTATCGAATTCGTATTGAAATTATCTCGGGATTCATTTTGTAGAGAGGAATCATGAAATCTATATCTATATTTGCACTTTCGTTTCAATTTGAAGGTGAATGTGACATGGCTAATCGAAATATTTGTTTTACAATGTATAGACATGCTAGAAGTACAGTAAGGCCTCAATTAACGCTGGTTCGATATACCGCGATCTGCTAGAAGCCAAAAAAATGTGGTATTTCCACTAAATCTATGTGTGTTTGGTGCGTTTGCTCTCGTAGATCGTGTTCATTAATTAGCAGTAAAATAATGTCCACGCTAAGACATTATTAATTTATTATTTATTGACTTCGTTTAACCCTGTTTCATTTAGTGCTTTGTCGTCTAAGAACGCATCCTAAGCGCTGAGAGAGGTCTTACTATATATTTGAGAATAGATAGAGCTTTCACAAAGAACAAGAGCTTCTGGACACCGTTAACCTAGCCGAGCCGATGGAGTCTATTTAGGAATATATGTAAATTCTATATGTCACAAACTTTTGTATTTGTCTGTAAAAGTCTAAAGAATAAATAACCATTGACCACCAAATTTTTGCGGCACGTGTCGCTAGTATACGTTTCACTCGCACTTGGCATATCGTACCGGATGCGAGCGAGAAAAACATCGCACCCGTTACTATAGAGGCGAATATTGTTGTTTTTATTTTTTTTTCGCAATTGCAAACAATAAAGATCAATGCTTTATTAACCCGTTCCCTGCCATGATCCTCATTTGGGGTACGCGACTATTATTGCTCTGCAGTTAGTACCGTCTTTTTCCGAATATAAGACACTATCTTACTTTCTGTCTTGACACAACTGTCAGTTGTGAATTCTTCACCAAATTCATAACTTCTTGTAGGCTTCACAAAATTTCCACGTACATTTTTCACATTATTTAAACTAGGGCTTATTTTCGGGTGAGGGCTTATATTATTAAAAATTCTGAAAATCACGCATGGGCTTATTTTCGGGAGATGTCTTATTTTCGTAAAAAGACGGTAGTACTTGCTGGAATATTTTAACTGGCAACACAGTTACTTTCAAAAGAGTCTGTAGCGACATCTTCATAAAACAAATTTGCAATAGTTTTATAAAATTAGAGTTATAAGTGCTAGAAGTGAAAATTTTAAGGTAAATCGTAAAAAAATAAAAAAAATCTAGCAGCTAACGGGTTAAATGAAAAAAACAATGACTTTCATCGAATCAGGCACTAGTGTCCAAAGATCATTGCTTGAAAAATGTTCTTCCTTCTCAAAAAATGTATAATTCATCAATATCTTGACTCGAAATGATTTGGGTCTATATTCCATTGTAAATAGACCCTCTTCGGACGACGCGGTTGTTTTTAAGCCGCCGTGACGGATCGGTTAACCACGGACCACCCAGGTCTTGTGACAATTACTTTATTGTATTACACGGATCGAACTCCATTAATGGGTTAATAGTGTCATCGTCCATTTTAAGCTGTCTCCCTAATTTTCATTTATCCTCTCCTATCTCATATTAAACCTTTATCAAATAAAAACACTGATAAACACCCCAAGCATGGATCTAACTTAATACAGTGGACCCTCCAATTACACTATCCCGAATTACACGCTGAGTTGAAATATCGCCGCCAACCCCCAACTTGAACGGTCGCATTCACGCCGTTGCATTGCGACGAATTCATACAAGGCCGACTATTCATTTGACACGGGTTCGGCTGCACACACACAGCCGGCGGCGTCTATGCGGTGCATACAGTCAAACGTTAAGAAGGTCTGTGTAATTGATACGTGCTTGTACTTTTAATTTAATAACACCTATCCCAACTTACACGGTCCCGATTTTAGTGTTAGTGGGGGGTTAACTGTAATTGTAGGGATGGTAGGTAGTCGATGAGCTTATAGTCAACCCCCAAGCTCTAAAATCATAATTTTCTGACGTAATTTTTTCCTTTCTTAGTTGAGACGCCCTGCTTACTCTGATTTTAACCTCATACAACCATTAACATGAATGTATAGCACCGAGGCCATCAAGATCGTCACCTCATACATATAATTGATACTAAAGCGAGTTCTTATCAAAGCAGATATGAAAATAAACAAATCAAAAATACACTGATCCTTTTATTTAACCTCGACCTACAGGTGAATACCTGTAGGTATATTTTAAATTGTCCACCTGTTGTTTTAGCACGCATAGAAGTTATAATGATTTTTTTAGAACGCATCTCTATATTTTATACGAGCTTCGTGTCTTTTTTTGTGTTTTTTTGCGGAACGCGTCTACTCCGTTAATCGAGGGATGGGCGTGTCTCACGGAAATCTCCTCCGATATGAAAAGCTACTCTACTATTTCGATACACCACCGATTCTGAAAATTATGCGAATTTTTCAGCACACGTTCAATACTGTCCACCGTGATGGCCAACAAACGAATGTATAAATAATTAATCATAATCTTGGAAACGAGCGTTGACGAGAGAATCGAGATTGCGTACTGGTTTGGCACAACGCCCAAATCGATCCGTGCGTCAGTTGCCGCGCGAATATCACAGGGTTCACTTTTCCTAACCTCAAAATCTGTTTACACTGTGTTTACCAACGACAATACGCATTTTTTACCGTATATACGCGCTCATCTGATTGCGATATTGTTGTAATATTTCAGAATAAATGAGGATTAAATCATGGGCTATTCCACAAGTGTCCTCACTCAGATGCAATTTTGTATTTATAGCATTTTTGACCTTAGGCTCTTGTGTCCAAACGGAAACGAGCACGAAACCTCACATCATATTCATAATAGCGGATGATTTGGTAAATATAAATTATGACAACCGATTTAATTAAATATAAGGAAAAAAATAGATGAAGTATTTTTTTTTAGGGATGGAACGACGTGGGATTCCATGGATCGAATCAAATACCAACGCCCAACATCGACGCCCTAGCATATTCCGGATTGATTCTGAATAATTACTATGTAACTCCTATATGTACTCCGTCCAGATCGGCGTTGATGACCGGAAAATATCCCATCCATACCGGTAAGTCAATTTTATTTTATCGTTGTGATATATAAAATATATCAATAAAATAATTTGGGATAATAAAGGGATGCAGCATGCCGTGTTGTACGCGTCTGAACCCAGAGGTCTTCCGTTGAAAGAGAAAATATTGCCAGAATATCTGAGAGATCTTGGATATTCGAATCATATCGTTGGAAAATGGCATTTGGGACACTATAAAAAAGAATACTCACCATTATACAGAGGGTATATATTATTTATCTATTTAAGAAAAATATTTACGAACATATCAAGATGTTGCATGCTGCTTTACTTGAAATTTATTCTCGTAAGTACCAACAGTATTTTGAAATTCAAACCGCAATACCTGATTGAGTCGGATTCTTGGTTAATTATTAAAGAATTATATTCGAAACTCACTTCTAAATAGTCTATAATATAGTTGGGTATAGAAATGAATAAAATCGGTTTTGGATGCTGTATTTGGATGAAAAAACCTCTGCACTTTTTTTAATGTCATGTTCATGAATTATTCATCAATATGCTGATTTTTTTTTAAAATAATGGATTATTCTAAGAATAAAAATTGTTATTCATAATAGGCTTCATAATTTGGTCGATATTTTGGATTTTTTAACTAATCAGTATAATGGACAAATGACACACGCAATCGGCTATGTCTTGCCGCCGACTGAGCTCTCTCCGCACGTGTCAATCGCATATTTCACTAGCATTCGGTACATCATACCGGATGCGAGCGAGAAGAAACATCAGTATCGGAAGCGAATATTGTTGTTTTTATTTTTTTCGCAATTGCAGGCAATAAATGGACAATGATTATTTATAATATTTATTCTTTAGACTTTTTTAAACAAATACAAAAATATATGATGTAGGAAATATTAGAGTTATTTGAGATTGGGGTCCCAAATAGACCCCATCGGCACGGCTAGGTTAAATTAATAGGTCGCCAAACTTAGTTCCATTTGATTATAGACAAACTGGTTTTAATCTTTGTATATTTAATAAAAAAAATGGATATATTAGATGTCCATGTGATTTTTTTTAAAAACATATAAGTAACCTTAACCAGTGTTAGGACTTGTAGGTAACATGCATATTATTTCGATAATGTAAGTTAACCACGACTGAGTTAAGTTAGTAATCGGATAGGTGTCCAACGAAAACTATGATGACATCTATCCTTCGTTGAATAAATAATTATAAAAACAAATACATAGTATAAATTTCGAACTAAATAATAACTAATTAAAATAACCAGTGACGTGGTTTAACACTGGGAGGGAATGTAAGTGTGAGAGACTCATTTCCCTTGCATCTTTAAAATCTTTGTCGAATCTTTATATAAGTGAATGGTGCTTTGTAACCTTTCTGTTATGCCATCCAACCATCGTAGTCAAGTAAATAATAAATACAAATAAATAAGTAAAGTAGATTGTCCGGGTTTTTCATATTTTCCTTACGATACATTTGAATCCTTGTTATGATGATAAAAGTATACCTCTTATCAGGGCTCCGAACCGTTATTTTTTCGTTAAAATTTATTGGTTCGGTTCAGGTTTTCATTCCGGGAAAAATAACGGTTAATTTCGGTTTTCGATTCGGCTCTGATTAATTATTTTTCATGTTTTATTTGAATTAAAAATATATTTTCTACCATAATTTAAGTTTTCTACCGTCGCGGATCAAAAAGTTTGAGAAACACCAGTCTGACCGAGGCAGAATATGTTAGAAAGGGACAGTAACAAAACAGTTTTTGGAATATTATCGTTAATTTAATTTATGGATAATTGACAAACAAAAAAATATTTTATGTATCGTTTTATTGCATCTCTTGATTGGAAATTTAAATCTTGTTAACATTTATTAACTAAATAATATAAAAATGAACGTAATATCTGATGAAATACCCATTGATTTATTTCGTAATTCGCAGCCTCTAAAAGTTTCTAACAAGTGCATTAGAAATTTAACAGGTAGATAAAGCTGTGATGAGGCAAACTGTAAATTTAAACAGTGGCGGCTCGCGAGTAAAATATTTGGGAGTGCTGCGGAATATTAAAAATTAAAAAGTATATTCCGCTCATATTTTATTAAAAAATAATGTGAGTTAAAAATACTACATAATATTAACAACAATAAAATAAAAGTAACAAACGGCACGTGGCTCAAAGAAGCTGTTCTCAAAGAATCAGTATGACTGCACCGAGTCGCAGCGCGATACGGCGCTAGTGGCGAGACCCCCCGCACTCCGCTACCGGCCCACATCCGTCACGATGCCGGGAGCGCTCTAAATTAGCTCGGGTGTGCTGCAGCTCCGCAGTATATATAGACGAGCCGCCCCTGGATTTATATAATTACATTGATTCAACTGTAATTATTTATTAAATATTATTTAAATTGATATATATTTTAGATTCAAATCTCACGTGGGATACTGGTCGGGACATCAAGATTACTTCGACCACACGGCCGAGGAATCCGGTCTATGGGGACTCGACATGCGACGCGGTACTAAATTATATGCCATAATCGTATACTGATGATTTTATTCAATGCTGACGATCGTATTTCAGGGATGGAGCCCGCATGGGACCTCCACGGTCAATATTCGACGGATCTCTTCACGAGGGAGGCTGTCAGGGTGATCAAAACGCACAACGCGACCTCTACGCCCTTGTTCTTGTATTTGGCGCACGCGGCAGTGCATTCGGGAAACAGTTACAACCCACTTCCGGTGCCCGACGACACTGTCGCCAAATTTACAAACATTCAAAATTATAACAGAAGACGATTCGCCGGTATTTATTCAAATTTTAAATTATCGACATTCATTTGTTTATTGTTTTGTTTTGTATTTTTACAGCCATGACTTCGAAGCTCGACGATTCGGTTGGCGAAGTTGTTAAAGCGCTGTCTGATAGCAACATGTTGGATAATAGCATCATTGTGTTTACGACCGACAATGGAGGCCCTGCTGAGGGCTTTAATCTCAACGCAGCATCCAATTGGCCATTGAAAGGCGTAATATATATTTTTATCTTATAATAAATTTTATGAATGTTTTATTTGAAACAATGATGGTTTAGGTGAAGAATACATTATGGGAGGGTGGAGTTAGAGGAGCGGCTCTAGTCTGGAGCAAACATATAAAGCAAAGAGCAAGAGTTTCTAATCAGACGATGCATATAACAGATTGGCTTCCTACTCTATACACAGCAGCCGGTGGAAATACTAAGTATTACACTATTATTATTATCGGGGCAGTGCCCGCCCATGCTTAATCTCACTCGCGCTTATCGCACTTCTTCAATGGCATCACTCTTAATTATTGTTGTCGTCCATCACGCGTCCCCGAATCGGCTCTTGATCAGTGGCAGGAGAGATGGGATTCTTCCCCCAAAGGGCGGACTACCTATCTCTTCTTTCGTGATATCAGAGCCAGGCTTAATTGTAGCTGGTTCTTCCCAGACTTTGGGTCAGTCAATTCCTGACTGGCCACGGTAATGTCAGGGCTAAACTAAAAGAGTACCATGTAGCATCTCCACATTGCTGGTGTGGGCACGACTGTCCGGATTACAGTCATGTTCTGTGGTCCTGTCCTTAACTGAACGCTGCTCGTCACGACCTACTCTATTCTGTCAGATGGGGCATTCCCCCTACGGGTCTCCCGGTGACGGGCCCTATCAGACACATGGACCTGGTCAGCGGTGTAATTTGCTAATTCTTTTTAATGTAGCGATTTAAAGAAAGACATGGACGCAATCGATCTATGGAAGTCGTTATCTGAAGATCTGCCTTCTAAGAGGACTGAAATTGTGCACAACATTGACAATATATTCGGAAGTGCGTCCGTGACGGTCGGCGATTGGAAGCTGCATAAGGGCACAAATTACAAAGGCCTGTACGACAAATGGTATGGACCATCCGGCGTCGAAGGATCGTACGATACTAGCGGCGTGATGGAGAGCAAGAGCGGCAGAGCAGTGTCGAAAATATACGACGACCTCAAACCTGACGCAATGATGAAGATGAGGTAAGTGTGACCAGCTCAACGATTCGCAGCCCGATCAATTGATTATAATTTAATCTATTTCAGAGGCGAGGCTGTCGTAAATTGTACCAGTTCATTGAAACCAATTGCATGCGATCCCATCAGGCGTCCATGTCTCTTCAACATCAAAGATGATCCGTGCGAATTCAGAAATTTGGCTGATGCAGACGAGTGAGTTTGATTTGAATATAACAGGTTATTCGGAAAGAAATCCATTTTTTCATATACTCTTGTTTGAGTTTGTTAGCTTTAGTTTTTATGTCAGTGTCATAAGGATTGTTATGGCTTGTGTTAACATGCATAGTATTTCGATAGTGTAAGTTAACCGCGACTCGGATAGATGCCTGACGTTAACTATGAATTCAGGGAATTTCTTTCCGGGATACTTTAATTTGTGCAATCGTAATAAAATAAAACCTGGTAATCAATGATTATTTTATTTACTTTTATATATATTTTTTTTAGATATAAGAGCATTTTGAGCAAGCTGATGGAATCAATGGACAAATACAACGCATCTTCCGTGACTCCTGGTAACATGCCGCTGGACAACAAAGCGAATCCTAAATACTGGGACCACACCTGGACAAATTTTGGCGATATGCCGTTCGTCAGCCGTGCCAGATCCTAACAATCAATGCCACTGTGCATTGACTTGACATTCGTTACAATAATAGCACAGTGGCTATTGAGCTTTTGAAATTTAAATATATATATATATTTTAAGCTTTAATCGTTGACTTATGATCACAACCAAATTATATACATATAAATATATATATTTAATATTTGTACTTATTATATATTTTTTTCATTAAAATAAAATATTTTGTATCAATTTTTGTAACAATATATATTTTTAACAAATAAATTAGTAATAAATAATGGGTTTTTTCCTTAAATACATAAATAAAAATAATATTAACCAATTCTTTTCTTCTTTAAACTTCGTTTATTGATTGTTACATCCTCTGAGTTTTCGGATCTCATGCACCTAATAAATAAAAATAATAAAATATTAAATCAATTTAGATAATAATACCTAGCCATGCCGATTGGGTTGGAGTTTTTTTTCTCGAATAACTCTTTTAATATATATCCTACATGTAACAATTTTTTTGTATTTGTTTAAAAAAAATCTAATGAATAACTATTATAAATAATCATTGACCTTTGTTGTCCGCAATTGCGATAAAAAAAATAAAAACAATAATATTCCCTTCTATAGCCACGGGCGAGATGTTTTTCTCGCTTGCATACAGTGTGCCAAGTGCGAATGAAACGGAAAAACGTATTTTGGGTTTTTCCATTATAAATAGACCCCCTTCGGACGACTCGGTTGTATTCAAGCCGCCGTGACGGGTCGGTTAATAATATTGATCATCTCGCTCGGTATAAGAAATGATTTAAATAAATGATGTTGTTGCTCAACAAATTAATTTAAGTATATCAGCCAATAGCGATTTAATTATGTCTACCAACCAATATTAGAATCGTTAACACTTTCAATGCGGTGCGCTAGACACTCATGTGCGCATGAGTCGGGGATTAACATTTATAACCGCGATTTTAATATTCTATACTCTATTTCTAAATAATAGTATTTGATATTACTGACCTACATTGATCATGGGACCATTCTGTTCCTGTACTGCATTCTTGGGGCTCACTACACACACACGAGCATGTAGATGGATTCCAAATTTTATCCTAAAAATACGAAATTGTGGTAAAAATACTCAAAAAAATAAATATGAAATAATCTGGATTTAATTTACTTCTTCTTCGCAATGTTTCTGCTGATGACTATTCTTGCACACACACACGCACCTTGTGTTATCAAATATCTCATTTTTATTGCAATTTTTTTTCGACAATAAGCATTTTCGTTTGCATCTCTCATGCTGCACAACAACAACTGTTCCGCAGTGCTTGTTTTGTGACAAATCAATTTTTTGAACCTGGAATTAAAAAAAATAATCAATTCCATTTATACATGAATTAATTTTTATTACATGTTTTTGGTGGAACGTATTTACCGTGTAAAAAATAAGTTGAGTTGGCACATATAAATATTTTGTTTCTGGGAATTGTGTTAAAATTAACAAATAATTCGTTTATTAATATACGCGTAAAAAAGACTCGAGTGTATCAAAATAAATCCTTCACCATTTTAGGAATGTATCCGATATAGGAATTTTTTATTAAAAAAAATAATTGATCGCAATGTATTGGATTAAAACTATATATTTATATTGTACGTACATGTATGTGTATTTCTTTGGTTTTAGTCGGTAGGCATGCTTTTTGTCCAGATTCGTATCCATCGCATCTTTTAACCATGACTTTATCAGGTACCATCTAAAAAAAACATAGAAATTTCATTAAAATATTTATGCTAAATTTAGGTATGTATGGTGTCATTCAGTTTGCAAACAAACATAAACATTGATAAGTGACTTACGCATAATTAGTGAACAAGAATTGATTAATTAAATATAGAAAAAAAATATAATTAATTTTCCAAAAATCCTTAATTCAATATTAATTTAGACCCCATTGTTATTATTTCGATAATGAAGGTTAAGCGCGACTGAGCTAAGTTAGTAGTTGGATAGCTGTCCGACGAAAACTATGAATTCAGGGAATTCTTTATAACACTGGTCAGGAGGTATGCAAGTGGAGGACACCCATTACCTCCGCATGTTTTATAAAATTATTTACATAGGTAGCTTGGCGCGTTGAAACTAATTAATTTAATGCCATCTATCCTTCGTTGAATAAATAATTATAAAACAAATAATATAAATTTAAATCCAACTGAAATAATATTAAGATTAACCAGTGTCGTGGTTTGACACTGTGGGGAATATTAGCGTGAGAGACTTATTCCCCTTGCATCTTTAGAATCTTTATATTTACTTTTTTACTAAGTTTTACTCTACACGCGACAGCAATTGCAGCATCTGACCAGCCTACGAAGAAGATAAACGATAAGTGATCACTCTTACCCGACAATATACAGAAGAAATTCCTGATATAGGCTTCTTAGATATTAAATGGGCTTTGAAATTATAAAAAAAAATTAAAAACATCAGATCATATGGAATAAGTACAGAACTTCTAAAGCCAGTATTAAATCTAAAGGCATAAGGAATCGCAATCAGAAATGCGTTGGAAATTGGGTGAAACGTCATTTTTTACAAAAAAAATCATAACTCTTTTATTAACCCTTTCAATGCGGCGGGTCAAAACACGATTCTGCATCTGAGTGCGGCGCCGTTATGGTCCAAATTATTTTTTTGGC
>JAGXCT010034379.1:2888-27143 GCA_022495035.1 Philopotamus ludificatus
AAATATCTCAATTTTTAATAAAACATTTTTATTTCTTTAAAAAAATATTTCTTACACAAATAAGATGTTTTTTTAACTTTAGATATAGATGCTTATCAAACTGATTAAATTCTAATTTGTTAACAATGGTAGCTTTGCACTTAAAACCTTTGAACTATTATGAATGATTATTTATAGAAAGAAGTCCCTAAAATACCTAAGAAATTTGGTTGAAATTAAAAAATTCAGATGTAAAAATAAAATAATTAAATACGAAAAATCTATATCTTATTCCCAAAAAATATAAGATTTATTTCTTTAAGCCCATAAATAATCATAGCTTTAAATTAATAAAATTTTATATTATATTATAACAACATGAATGATGTATTTAACCTTTTTAAAAAAACATTATTGGAAAATTAGGTTATATAGATATAATAAATAAAAAGGTTTCTCTTTAAAATAACCTAGCCCTGCCTAACCGTGCCTATTTTGCTACCCCAAGTTTGTTATATCTCTCAAATAACTCTTTTAATATAATCCTACGTGTCACAAACTTTTTGTATTTGTCTAAAAAACTCTAAAGAATAAATTTTATAAACAATCATTGTGCTTTATTGTCCGCAATTGCGAAAAACAAAGACGCGATATTATTTCTCGCTCGCATCCCGTACGATGTACCGAGTGCAAGTGAAACCTTGCGGTAGTTAAATACTCCAAAAATCCAAAATATCGACTAATTTATGAAGCATATCAATAATAACTATTTTTATTCTTAGAATAATGTATTTTAAAAAAAAAATTCAAGATATTGATGAAGAATTCATCAATATTTTGTCTTGAAAAGCTTGGGGTTACTGATAGACCCCATTCGAACAAATCAGTTGTAATCGAGCCGTCGTGGCGGATTGGAAAATGATCGATGAATGACTGCTAATTTTATTTATGGAGCTAAATTGATTATTTTTTTTATTATACGTATATGAAGTTATTTAAAATATTGCATTGTATATTTACTAAATTAAATAGATTAAATTTCTAATTCGCATTTGCGTGAAAAATTGTCCCAGATATTTTTCTTTCGTTTTTCGCCGTATTTCCATATATATCCAGAATAAAAAAGTAGTCTTTATCTTAAGCTCTGAGTAATATGTTTTATGAAGAATAAAATGCCATAATTTTGCGAGCCTCCTCCATCAATATGTAGACACACCACACATCTGTGTGTGAGATACGTTCGGCAAGACATGATCGAGCATATTGGATACAAATTAGTGACATCGGGAGTCCCCCTGTCATCCATGGGGATGGAGGAGCACATAAAACGTAATCTGGCCTCATTTATTATCGTCTGCGTGCTCTCCAATATTATGCGTGGCATATTATAACCGTTTGTAGCGCATACGCGTAATGGGATTGGCGAACGCTTGCGGAATAATTGAATCTGCCTATTCCGTCGGTGACGCATGTGCGAGTCTCAATTTGCGATCGTATCAGCGGCTTTTATTGACATTTTTTCGGATACGAGATTGCCATGGTAAATACGGTAATTATGCGCCGGAAACGACGCTTTGTTTGTTTGGGGAAAAGTGATTGCGAAAATCTCCGACGGAAATCCGATCATCTCCCCTGTCTACCGGCAGACAAAGCACGTTCGACGTCCGCACTTGCTCTACATATAATATTTGTATAAAAGCTTGAACCAGAATACGAATAATCTCAAAACAATACGTATTTATAATCAGATTTCAATTCAAACGATTTTCCTTTTTAAAGGGGGATAGGTTTCAAAGATTATCGCTAAAAACATATAGGATGGGAGATGGATTTCAATACTTAAAATTATGACATTTTCCATATCAATATCAAATTTATTTTATTATCCGTATTCATATTTTTTAAATATAAATACGAAAGAAAATTCCCGTGTATTTTAATTAAAATTCGTAGTATAGTAGTCGTTTTACTAGCTTGCGTCTTCTAATCGTTTTATCTTTGTTTTATTTATTGTTTGTTATAATTACAACCTTTTTTATATACAGTCAACCCTTTTATAGCTATCCTTGCTATTGAGCGGTGTGCAACAATCTATCCTATAATGCTTCCTTCTAGATAGATACAAATTTTGCAAATATGTCGCATATTGTCGCACGAAATAAAGGTCGATACCCTTTTTTGACAACAAAACATAAAATTTGTATGGGTGGCTAGCTTTCTATAGGATGAGTTTCTTTAGCGTGGTCCCCATCTTGACGTTATAAGAGAGATGACTGTATAATTGATCTTGATGAAATATCATTTTTAAAAAACATACCCAAAAATCGTCAAATGAGTAATTAAAATAGTCAAGCGGCAAAGATATTTTTTCCATCATTATGTACGACTGGATATGATTTTTCTGTATTTACTCATCCCTCGCTTTAAAAGGTACTGGCTTTTTTTTAGTTTCTGTATTATCGAAAAACATTTCTTTTCATCTTTACAACAAACATCTTTTCTCTTCAAAACACTAACTACTGAGAATTGCTTTAATGATACATCCATGTTCTTATCCTCCAGATTAAGGCCAAAGTGGTGATCCGCGATAAAATTTCGGTGGTCCGCAGAGAAATGTCGATATTATTTTCATTTTTTATCCACAACCAACTAGCAAACTAATAATTTTAGAGCTGAAAAGCTCCTTCTAGCCGAGATAATCTAGTTTTCATAGATTAAATTATCATATTTTGATAAAAAAAATCAGAGATTAAATGGCCATTGTTTTTAGGTAATATTTTTCCCCTTTGGCGGTTTTTCCCAAATTTATCAGTTTTTAAAAAAACCTTGCTTGGAATGTTAAAACAATATTATGCCTAAATAAAAAATAATTTTCTACTAGTTGGCTACTATTGGTTGAAATGTTAAGACACATGGATCTCATTATAATTAATTTGTATTCTAAAAAGTTTATTCATCTAATAATTGGTACAAATAAATGAGGTTTCTAAATCATATATAAATTTTACTAATGTTAAAAAACATTTAGCCAATACATTTGCATGTGTGGAAAGATAATTTATTAAATTATACAATATTATTAATTAAAGTTTTTATATTTATTATTTATTTTAACTAAAGAAGCCTTTGATCGACTTCAGGGCCTAAAATTTCCATTTACAATGTAATCTTATAATTATTTTTCATGTTTGTAATCAATTGTATAAAATTATTAGTTTGTGGCTTCTTTTTATTTTAATACAAAGTATTATCAAACTATTTCAGTTTCACTTAGGACGTTTCAAAGTAATATTTCAGAGGTATACCTTATCATACTGAAATTTCACGGCTTAATTTATAAAATGTTGTATATCAAGTGTAGACTCTGAGAGTTGCCATCAATTTTTAGAAATTAAAAACATTAAAAAGTATTTTCCAGGCATCGAGATCCTCAAATCCTTATTTTATTATAAAAAAATGGGTTATACCGTCGGGTTTAGATAACAAAAAAGAAGAAAGAGAAGAAGCAATACAAGAGTAGAATTTGAACTGTTTATTTTAGTCTGGCCTGCGAGCTACTGGTAAAATCTAACGAATCAAATCAAGAATTTAGTTCTTTTATTTTTATTAGATTTCAAAATTTTCGCGCTTTTTTATTCGCGAATATGTTAAACAAGGTTTTGACGAAAATCAACTCCTTTTCTTACTCTTTTAGAGGGTTTATAATAATAAACCCCCAAATAAAAAGGGAATCATGTGTACATACAAATAATATTAAATGAGAATATTACGTGTCCAACTGTACTCGTAAGACATGTAATACATATATGGTCGATGTGGGTCAACAGTAAGTGGAGGTTACACTAATGATATAGGTATTTTTCTGTACATATTCCATAATAATATTGGCAAAACCTTGCCGGCTATGAAATATAACAATTTTGCACGTTATCAATTGCATGCATTGTGTATTTTTATCTAATATCATATCGCCATTAATCATCAAATATTTGGCAACGTGTTTTTGAAACGCTCTGAATAAATTTCAGCATCCTACTATTACCATTCGATTATATTGAGACTATTCCGCTGATACATAATACGGAACACAGCTGACTGCGCTAAAATATTGGTCTTTGTGTTATCGATAGGTTTTACCCGACACTCAAGGACTTTGTCTGCATTCATGTCTGCATTGCTGTTCTTCGATAATTGCACAATTGCAGCGTTTACCGTCATGTTAACCGGTAGCTATGAGCATTCATAAATTATTCTAACGATTCACGATTAATTACCTGCTCGAGCATGTGTACAGTCGGTCCTTTGTGATGAATATGATTAGGCACTTTTGACAGATTGAATTTTCCGGCTGGTACCGATTGCACCTCGGGAAATAATGGCGGTCACGTACAGCTCAATAACGCCCTCGCTATCTGTTAACCCGTTGGTATAATATAAAAAAAATGAAACGAAACTGAATGACCAATCGTTTTCTTTGTGTGATATAGAAAACCAAACAATGAAGATCGTACCAGTATTGATTTTATACAGAATGATTCTAATTTCCCAGAAACTATATGTTTGATAAAAAAAAATGTATTCGATTTCATAAACAAATATCAAAAGGCTAATATTGGTTCTCAAGCTATTTTATGACCTTGGTGAATTTCGGACGAACTTTAATCCAGCGCTGGCACGTTTGACGAAAATTAAAATTTCCAAGAACTGTTATTATTACATCGAATTCGTTTTGTAGCTCAGATAATATTGACTACTTTTTTCACAACATACTGAGTTTATTAATAAATTTCTGAATTTAATTATTTTTAAATCATTTAAAGACAATTATTATCTTGATGATTTGTAGTCATAGTAATCTCGTTGATATATTTTCGAGTAATGTTTTAATAAATCCTTTATTAAATTATTGATGATAAAATAGTTAGTAAATAGTAGTAATATCTGTGAAGGTTTTTAATATTAATACATCCTTAAAATACATCCTAAAAGCGCTATCAGCGTCAGGTATAGATCAGATGCGGTCTGGTAGCAGAATGCAGAGGGGGTATTGCCGTTAAGCGCCGTGTAGCGCTGCGAGTCGTTGCAGTCGTACTAACCACTGTAGCAGCACCTCCAAATATTTTACCCACGAACCGCGACTCAAATTTTTCGTGTATGAATGTAATTTATGTATTTAAAAAATCGAAAAAGATTAAATATTCGAAAAGAGAGAATCTACATCGAGGCTTTCCAAAAAATATAAAGGGAGTTGATACCCAAAATGTTCTCAAATGCACCTGGACCTGAATTTGGTGATTGGGAAAAGCTGAAAATACAAATATAAAAAATCTTCTTGTTGATCATTAGCCAGAATGGATGGGTTGGAAGAATTTTGTTGTTTGACTATTTTTAATAGTAAAAGATTTTGAGAGAAAAGAATGTTGTTTGTTTTTTAGCAGCTAATGTCACTTCTGTTATACAACTCATTGTATTGTTTAAGTAATTATTCGAACTATTTGAAATGAAGATCATGACTTTTTTTTTATTCTACCGAGCGTGAAACAAGTGAGGAAATATTTGAAATATGTAACATCTAAAACCCGGGGTTTTCCACATTATTTCGAATATTATTTCCAATCACGTTCAAGGGAGGAAGAGAATGACGATACAAGTAAAGAGTTAGAAATTAGCAATAGTATTAGTCGCAACACAACACATCTGCTAAAGTTTTAGAGAATACCAATGAGGATTCAATATTAAGTTAAAATAGCTGTTAGAAAAATTCTAGCTGATATTTAAAAAAATCGTTAAAAGACTGTTGTAAGCAAGTCAAAATCAAAAATTTTCTTAATAAATTAACCATGGTGTAACAAAAATCTGCTGTAGAATTATATATGTATGTAATTATATTTTAAAGCGAAATAATTATGTATAGTTCTAATTATCCATGTGGCCCCTTTCTACTATTAGTCCGGATAATCGAAAGTGTACTATATACAGTCAGCCTTCCTATAGCGTGTTCTCTAAATATAAAAATTCCTTGTCAACCAAAGAGCATTGACATTTATTTTGCTCGGCAATGTATTATAGATTTACGAAATATTTCAATTGACTTACTGAAAATATTAGAATTTTGTAGAAAACAGCGATTTATAATAAACGTTATATAGAAGGTTTTTCTGTATTTATTTAGTAAAGTTATTAGATAATAAACGCATTCGTTGATTGACAATTTTTTACAATAATAGGAAAAATGATAATGTATTTTTTTTTTCATAAATAGACTTTATTGTAACATAATTTTATTCATATTTTTAATTACAAATAATTTGTTTAATGCTCGTAATCAAGTTTATCATTGTCTATTATTACGAGCAAGTCCCACGAGTTACTGCATCAAATTCTTGAATCACTCTATATGTCCAAAAGTTTATTCGCCGGCTGCACACTGCGATGCACATACATTATGTCCCCAGGAGGGGCACCTGATAAATCATCATTAATTACATTGTCAATTAATAATTTAATTCGAAGGGAGAGCAGCTTTTAGTCCGCGCGCGCCAGGGTAATTAATGGATCCCGTAGGTTCTTTGGAAATGACATCTCGCCCTAGCACCGGCCTGCACCACACACAATGGGGTCGCAGATTTTAACAAAAATGTATTAAAAATAATTTAATTTAACATCATACGACAATCGGCGTTATTGGCAATTTATTCCATTCTGATAGAGTCATTAGAATTTTCGACTAATGCCAAATATCGCAATTAGAGCTTGCGTATCGATTTACGCATTAGCGTGCAGACTGATGTTAATTTATTTATTATAACTCCTATGCGATTCGCCATCGTCATTACGGAGGGAGCACAGGTTATCCCTTTTCCCGTGTAATGTAATAACAAGCGGGGGTCCCAATCCTTCATCAAAATTATTATCGCAGGCGGATGGATGCCTCACGTTTCATTCTACTAATAACTTTACTACGATATCCGCTTACAATGTGTGTATAGAATTGCAATTTCCGTTAATATTAGTTCGTGAAACATTTTTTGAATCCACGATCTGTATGTGTGTCTGATATTCAATACAAAATGTCGGCCGCATCTCTCGATCCACGCACCATTGCATTCGGTAAACATTGGAGGATTTTCCAACAATTTCCCGCAGTTTTTCCCCGTCCGCGGCACGGCTAATTTTCGATACGTTTTCAATTGAATCGTGCTAAATCACGGGAACGGGAGCCGGCTCCGTGCCGTTTGTTGGGTTCGTGCCAAACTGATAAACAACCGGCCCAAACTGTTGAATAACAACAATTTATGCAAAATCATAGCAAACACCAGCACTCCTGTTAATTTATAACCGCAATAAACACTCGAGCATTCCAAGTCGTCGTTATATGCGACTGCTTTAATAGTGTAGACTATAGACAATTACTATTCCGGAATAGAACGATTTATGTAAGTAAAAAAAACGCTTAAAACGTGTTATGTATCTATTTTATTAGACAATGTTGTAGATATCTTCACAAATTCAAAATCAAGTCAAAAGAGGCGAATGCATAAGAAATGTTGTAAGCTGTTTATCTCCATATACTATTTACAGTTAATTGTTTTTGTAATCATTATTACGTTTTAATAATTGTATTACTCTACGATACTGATGATAATAAGAATACGTATAAAAAAAGGTATCAAAGTGCAAAGAAAATTCCGTAGATTTTTAACGGCCTATGCTGTCCCTTTAAATCATGACTAATATCATATGTCAAATAAATCAAATCAAAGTTTTTTATCTCATAATTTGTATTCCTCATAGATAATAAATAAGTATTAATAGAATATAAAAGCATCAGCGTGGTAGAGATACATTTTCTTGTGATTTTAATAATACATACATGCAACTTTTTTTTAACGTTAGATACCTTCCTCCAGTTACCTTTCAAAAAGAGGTAGAATTTAAATATTTATTTTCTAAATACAAAAAATTTTCGTATTTTTAAAGAAAATCGTGTAAAAAAAATGAAATCGCAATAAATAAATTATACGAAATATTATTCATACGTATGTATTTCAATTAAGAATGCTAAAATACTAACGACGCTTCTTATGGAGCTTTTTGTTTGGTATTAATGTCCTGTGTTGTTGAATTTCTTATTATTAAAAAATCTCTTTTGTGTTTTTTTGTTTCACAAGTTGTTTATACATTTCTTGATATCCAGCCATACAAATCTGCAGGTCCTGTAAGAATTTTAAAGCCCGATTTAAGTTGGGATCATAAGTAAGAAAACGTTGTCTCATACCTTAGCAAATTGCAAGCCCTCGCAAATTAAATCAGCTGTTAGTTTATTTTTTGGGGCGAAATTAAAAATGACTTAAATACATATTTCGTTTCTCGTAATTCCAATTAAATTTCTATTCATATTTAATAATATGTATATGTTATTACTTTATGTCAATATTTTTTAATAGTGTATTTTAAAGCCAGAAATTAGTGTATAACTTATTATTGGTTTAACCTTTTTAAGCCGTAAAAATTATGTATACTATATTTCCATTTTTGAAATATGGATTATAAAATCAATGTACTAATTCTAAATAAATTGTATTGAAACCAAATAAATGTATTATTAAATTATTCTGATCAATAATATTTATTTAATAATATTAACTATAAGTAATAAATATTGTTTAATAAAGATATACTTATTTTCATCATCTTCGTTCAAAATATTAAGCAGCCCTTCTCGCCTGCTTAATCTCCTATCTTATTTAATTTTTTTTTTATATTATAATGTCTGATTATTGATTACGTATATCAACATTTTATAGATGTGAATAGGAAGTCTGGTAGATTAAGAAAATTCTATTGGCGATTTAGGGCGCAGTTATAGATATTTTTAAGTAGTTAGAATAAAATTGAAAGTTTCAGAAACAATGCTCATGTAGTTTTATTTTGTGTAATATAAGAAAGATTTAGAAGATATTTTGGACATCAGTTATCTAATTTGCTCATTTACTTGAGATATTTTTTTCATGAGGGTCAGAGAAGCTCAACTCCAATCAGAGTAAGTTGATGAGATTTGCAGTACTGCAATGTATACAATCTGTGTATACATATTTTATTTTATAATTTAAACAAGTTACGACGTCTAAATTAAACGAAAAGTCGATGTCGTTAAACATTCATATGTCAACGTTTATTAAATATCAATTTTTACTAATAAATTACGATTGTTTTTTATTAGAACTTCAGCAAATTCTTTATGTTACTTTGTTTTTTTTATATATATTATAGGACCGGGCTATGTGTTAAATTATTTCTACTCTCGCGGCGCTGTCATCCATCTCATCCACTTCTCCCTCCGTTAATATTTCGTTCAAAGGAGATTATATCATAATTTTTGGGCGCTTTGACAGGATTTTCTACGCTGATGAACTTGCACCCAGATAGGATTAACCGCTCCCGATACAAACACCCAAATATGACCTTTGAGTATACGCGCCCTACCGCATATGATCCCATGCACTCTGTATAAAGCTCCAGCGTTAAATCTAATTGAACTCCGAATCGACACTTTGATGTATTTTAAAAATTTTATTCATTTTCTGAAAGAAACCTATAATCTTTTTTACACGAGAGTTTGTCGCTATTTTGAAATGTGTTTACTAAAAAAAAATTAAGTAGCTGACAAGGGGTAAACCTCTGCTCTACCCTATGGCCAATAGAAGACCGCAAGGATTAAAGAACTTGGCCGCACAAACTTCCTCCGCACTCCAGAGGGGTTACAATCCACAATTTAGGGGAACTTGTCCATGTTGGGAAGAGGTAAAGGGATATTGGAGTATGACATTGAATTGCTTCTAGAATTCAAGAAGATCATGACCCTTTCAATTTTTTTTCACGTCTTTTTCTGCACCCTAAGTAAATGCAACTTTTGAATAATCATAATCGAATATCTCAATATTAAATCTTCATCTAATTTATGGATTGACGCGGTTTCATATATCTATATTATATAGATAGCGCATAATTTGAATGTCCATAATATGAAAGGAGATAGAAATAATAAGCTATCCAATGGAAGGTGTTCAGTCAGATGTTAGATATGCAAATTTTTGACTTATGAACATTTTGTCACAGGGTTTACGATATGTGAAATGAAGAAAATTAGACGTTGAAAAATTCGTTGGAATATCTCCGTGTCGCATTCTGCTCTTTATATGTGCCGACGCTGACGTCATCCCCATTTTCCCCGCCATTGGTTTTAAATGCTCTGTCGCGGATCGCGGACCCTGAACGGGGGCCCCTTCTTAATGTGACCCTCGTCGGGGGAATCGAGCCTCCACGAGGGTCCCCCCCTTGCCAAGTCCCTCCCGTTTGCTTCCCCGGCTTTTGATTTTATTGAAAATTAAGCTGTGCCGGCGACCCGGGATAACGTCTGTATTTCATTTTTTTCATACATTTTTCTGTTTTTTTCAGATGCATAAATATGTCATAAATAGAAAGTTTTATATGTTGTCTTTGCGAGATTCTTTTATCACTCGATTCATCTGCGCCGTTTCTACTTTACGATACGTATTTTCATCACATGAATGTTTTTCATGCATAAATATGAAACGACGTCTTAGTTTCGGTAATAAAAAAAATCTTGAAATTTCTATCTGATATTGTTAAGATTAAAATATATGACTGTGATATAAAATGATAACAATGCTATTTGATACAAAATCTAATGTTATTATTTTTTTTTTGTTTCAGGGATAAAATATTCAAACTCAACATGACAGATATAAGCCAAACAAAATGCGAGGTAAGTTTAAAAATGTATTTAAATATCTATAATAAAATGTGAATATAACATTCAATAGAAAAAATATAACTCACTTTGAACATTCTAAAAAACATAACCATGTTGTTACAAAACAATACATATTTATTAAAAAGGTTTCATAGCACTGACGCAATAGGGCAGTGGCTATTTTCTTTATTTTATTACATTTTCAAGCTTCATGACATTATTTCGATTGTATTTCCCACTGTTATCGAGAAAAAATATCGATGTTTAACATTAAAAGATTAATCATAAGTGTCATAATTTTTAAGCATATTTTTTTTTTAATATAAATAAATCATCATAAAGTACATGGCTTTCGAGACTCAGCGATAGCCAGAATATATCTTAGATTTAAATTATTTCTTCAAAACCAACCAAACTGAGATAATTTTGTGCATTATGAAAATGATATTTAATAATGTGAATTATTTTACCTTTTATCTGTGAAAACATATTTTTTAAATGATTTAAATATAGAAGAACTATGAAAAATATAAAATATAAAAAAAAGTTATTTAAGAATTGTTTCGTCAGCTTTTATTTTAAAAAAATCGAAGTAATCATTTCAGATTTAATAATAATTATTTAGAGAAATATAAATATTTCAGATATTAATATTTGACATACGTATATAATTTAAATATTTCTTGCTACAATTTACCCTTATTTTAAATTCATGTCCTATATTATAATTTAATACCTACCCTCGTGTCGAAAATTATTTTTAGCATATTTTACTGAATTTAAAGATGATAAATTAAGTTTTTTTTATCCAGAAACAATTTTTAAAGACGTTCTAATTTGAAATTAATAAATTCGCACGTTTTTTTTAACCATTTTTTCATATTTCTGTTCAATAAATATATTTATATTGAATTTACACCCAAAATAATAATTGAATACCTACCATACTTTTAAAAGATTATATGAAATAAATATTTTAATTTGATCAATGCTAAAAATTTAAAAAAATATTTTAATGAACATAACATACATAATTTACCGCGTTTGGTCAACTCGCGAAATTTAATGGCGCTGACTGAATGGATCTCGTGATCCTTGTTATCATCATTCACTGCTTTTGAAACTCTTCCAATTCGTTCAGGATCAGGGTCTTGCTCTTCAAGGCCAGCAAAGCCAATCCGGATCTTCGTACTTTTAAATTGCTTTGGATGTTCATTTAATTCCTCTTGTTCTGAAAAAATATCATCTATTTTCTTACCCTCAAGTTCTAATTAATACGTCGTTGCTTATTTCGATTGAATGTCTGTTAATTAAACTCACGAAATCTTATTCCTCAGATCTTAAATTTAATTCTTGTGTCATTTCGACAAGATCTCTAATAACTACGTCAACTTCTTCAGTTTGAGTACCACTCAATAAATTGGGAATGAGCTTTTCATACGCTACTTATGGTAGATATTGAAGTTTCACTCCAGACATCAACAATATTTTAACAGTAATGTTTTACTCTCTTAATATGTTTTCTGTCTCTATACAAAATTAGATTAACGATTTTCCGTTCTGTCCATCAACAGCTCTAACTGTTGCCTAAATATATTTCACAAGTAATACTTGTTATGTGTTAGACCTTGATCAATTATTTGGATAATAGAGGTTGTATTTGGAGGAAGGAATATTATTTTTATATTTTTATTGTAGTCACAAAGCGAATAACAATACCAATTTAAATCTCTCAGCCATCTCAGAGTTATCCACGCTCTTCAGTTAGATTTCTAAATAATATTTAGGAATGCATTAGAAATATTTTTAAGGCTCTTAGCTGTGTTTTGCTACGATATATTAGAAGTGGTTTAATTTTGCAATCTCCAGCAGCATTTCCTTTAAATAAAAGTGTTTTGTAAAGGCTTGGAACAGGGCAAAAAAAATCCTGTTTGACCGATCTCGCATTATTCCAATAAAAACCAGTTTCATCGTACACTATTTATGTAAATAAATGCAGAGAAACAATGCGCAACTAAATTTAAAAAAAAATCAAATCGCATAAGTCGAGGACTTACTATATAAGTAGTTCACGCAGTCCTTGATAGCAAAGTAACTGAATATAATTTGACCGGACAAACATTTGTTGCGAAGTTGCGAGTCGTCTACCCCTGGGTACAAATGTTTGACTCCTTAACTTCAGAACATACAGCCACAGAAAACTATTCCAATTACACAACTTGAATATAGTGGTATAAGGTGTTTCCGGACAATTAGATACGGGACGTACATTAATGTATATTAGCAAATCCGATTCGAGCGCCTTGCTAATAACTTATTTGTGAAAATCTGATTAATGCTCGTCGGGTAGAAATAAATTTGTATTTTATGCGCAGCATCACGTTTGTTACCGTTGAACGATTTCATTGTTTTGAGATTACGGTTGTTGTTTCCATTTGCGGTTGCCGAAATCACTCCAACAATTTTGACCGGGTCAAAACTCCGACAATTAAACGGTTGCCTTGCGAGCGTCAGCATTAAGCCGGAATTTTACTTTCGGCAAAAGAGTTGCCCTCCGGTACCTTTGAGGTCGGCGAAGAATTCAACAATCAAATTTAAATTTGTCTGTAATTTGTGTGCTCATCCCCAAAGTTGGGCGATACGGGCCACGCGACCAATTGAAACTACATTTCGTAGGTGGTGGATCTTTGTTTTCGAATAAAGCCCGTGGAAAAGTTGTGCTCATCAAAAGCAGCTCCAAACATTTGTGTAATACTTCACAGGGCGCTCGTATTGCTTGATTTTAATCTAAATGTTTCGTTTAAATTTTCATTACTTTAGAATCGTTCACTTTGGTCAATAATTCTGTCGATCGCGATTAATGCAATTCTCAATGTACATATATGCATTAATACATTGTAGTACCCACTCTTGAATTATTCAGAGGTAGAACCAGGAAAATCGAGTTCGCGCTTTATATCAGAGTCAACTTTGTTATTCGAATATCCAATTATTTTTTAGTCGAGCATACTAAAAGCTTTGTATGATCTTTATTTTTTTCGTGATTATTTCGTTTTTATTGGAATTAATATCCTGGCTATTGTTCAGCCACTCAATCTATTGATTTTGATTCTTCTAGGAATGTCATTAATTAAATTTGAATAGCTTGTTATTTTATTAAAAATATATGTTATCAATAAAAAAATCTCTCTAAAATTGATTTTTGATTTCAGATTGCAAAATTAAAAAAGTATATTTTATAATGAAATACATGTATTATTTTAAAAAAATGGTTAAAAAAGTATGCATCTTTCTCTCAGTATATAAATTTATTTTATCATAATAAAGTTTTTACCGAAATTTTTAAAAAAATAGCCGTGAAAATTTTAAATAATAAAAATATTTCTTTGATTGTCATATAATTAGTGTTTTATTTGTTTATTTCTAAAAAATATCATGTAGGCAAAATTATTGAAGTAGCTAATCGCAAGAGATTATGATCGAGAATTCTCGAGAAATTCTGAACAGTTTTGGTTCTCTTTTCTCAAGATTTTTTTTTATTTTGAAACTTGATATAATTGTTATATGCATATTACTTTTTAATGAGTTCAGGGGCTGAAATAATAAATCGATTTAAAATCACAATAAAACGGCTGTTTTATCAATTAAATATTAAGTCTGAGAAAAATGTCGCTATGGAAATAGACATATTACCAGTGGCGGCTCGTGAGTAAACTATTTGGGGTGCTACCGAATATTAAAAATTAAAAAACTATATTTCGCTCATATTATAATATATACCGACCAGATTAATAAATATAAATCATATTTATATTTTAGTATACATAATCAATAGACACATATATGTTAATATATAAAAATATATTTTTCTTCAATTTGCTTGGGGGTGCTGCAGCTCCGCAGTGTATATGGACGAGCTGCCCCTGCATTTAACATAAGTAAATTTAATTTTACAACACTCTATCCTTCAGAGTGATAGTCCAAAGATGAACGGAGTAACTGATGAATATTTTCTGACCACTGTCAAAAGTGAAGTTCTTCGTTCTACGAAGCAACTGGAAAATTAACAATTATAAAAAAAAATATTTTTGAAAATAACATATTTTTCGTATTCTACTTCATTTATATTAGTAATAAACCATTTATAAAGATAAAAACTATGGTCGCGTGTTATTTCATTACGTACGATATTACAATCAATTATGAATTTGTTTTTTGTTGAATTATAAAATTGCTAAAATCAAAGATTTCTCAATCTCGAGAATCTAAAAAAATCTAAAAATTTACAATCTCGAGATATATGTATCTGTTTTTACGGGGACAAAATTAATAACAATCAATGAATAAAGATTTTTGAAGAAAATTCCGCGTATTTTAGATGAAGAAGATGATTTGAAATATTGGTCAAATTTATGTTTAGGTATATTAATTTATATTATAGAACTACAGATTTTAGACATCATTGAGTTGTGTGTCTATTAATGCGATATTGAATTTTATACGGGGAAAAATGAAATATCGACAGAAGAATAAGCTTTCCTGCAACTTATATATTATTAATTGAGTTATATAGGATAATCCCCTACATATAACCGTTACGATATTTACTTTATTGGGGTTGCAGTAATTCAAACTGTAATATCTACGTCCCTCTCCCTATCACATAACTCGGAAATCAATCTCGATATTTAAAATTGAAAAATGATCGCACGCCCTCGGCCTCGTACCGATCTAAATGGTCCGGTGAATATTTGACGAGACCCAGGCCGGTCGCCGTAAGCTATGCATTGCCGATAAGACAACCGACCACCACCTGGTTGTTCGATACAACATTAACGAGCACGGGGACACGTCTTGGGGGGCGGCCGGTCCCTAAACCTCTTCCGCACATTTCCCGATTGTATTAAACCGCGCCGAAAAGGGGTGACACGTTAGGGACAATGGCGTCTCCTCGGGGGAACCTAAACTTTCCGTGTTACATGCATCCGACTTGCCGGAAACTTTGCGGTGGCCGACGGGAAAACCTTGAAAGGATTAAGACCGACCATTAATTTAGCATGCGGCCCGACCGAAACTATTCAAATGCTATGTTCGCGCTTCACGAATCGGTGACCGACGCGAGCAGCTAGTTTATGGGTCCTGGAATTCGAATCGGTTTCGCTAGTGCGATTTCTTTTGCGTTATTTCAAAAAAGATACATATCTCAGACAAACAATGATATCGTACATGAAATCCATCTGACCCGCAAAAGCTGGCTGCCAGCTTGCCGAATTGTTTTGTGCGAGTCCCTTGTGAATGGCGCCAACACTCTTACGAAAGAGGTCGGAGTACCAAATGGTCTTAAGCCTCATTTATATCCCCAAGATTATCTAGAGCTTAAGCTCTTCGCGCGGCCTGCTGAAAAGCTTTTGCGGTAATACATCCACTTGTCTACTGCTCCCAGCGACAAGTTACACCGGCTAAGGGAAAAGCCGCTTTTTAATTAAACTTCTCAATGGTTTAAAAATATACTCGGAAAATTGCGGAAAATATATACGACGGGTGAAACCAAAAAATAAATATAATAAATATTATTACTAAAAAATCGGTCTCAGATAAAATACGATTTTATTAAATACAATCGACTATCCTATACCGCTTTCTGCTATAGAACAGCGTTTACGACAGTCCCTCTTATAGTGCTTCGTTCGAGATCACCGTTTTCTGCAGCATTTCTATAGCATGGTCAATATTTCGGCGTTGTCTGTACAATAAAAAATGTTTTATTTGTAGATGTATTTGCTCCCAAAATTTTAAAAAAGTTTTTAAAACACTTTATCGTCATTAAGACAACAGATCTAGTGTAGAGCCTTGGCCGCATTCAACACCATTTTCCATCTCAACTAATTTACCACCACGTCGCATCTTCCGGTCAGTGAAACAGCATCCCACTGTACACAGTCCAACCAGTTTCAGTCATATGCTTCCTCTTCTCCGGGGGCGAGAAGGCTCGTTGAGCATAAGTCTTTTCAGTAGTCGACTATTCGCTTTTTTAATACGTGATTAATCTGGCCACTCTCATTATAGCTGTGACTGGTATATCCCTGTACAATCGGTACAGCTTCTCTTTGTGTCGGACGCGCCATTCCCTATTGTCGACTTTTTCGTTGTCATAAATAAAAAGTCATAATAATTACAATATATCTTAGGGACTATTATAACAAATATTTTCTATATAACTTAAATGAAAGATTTTTTCAGGAATATTTAAAATAATGAATGATCTCTAGCTAATCCTAGATGGGATGCGTTTATTGTCAGATAGTGTTAAGAATATAATTAGATATTCATGTTTCATAATTAGGTCGATATTTTGGATTTTTCTACTGATTAAAACGATGCGTAAATGACAAACGCACTCGGCGATGTTCCATCGGCAGACTAAGGACACTCCGCCGGTAGACCAAGCGCCAAATTCTTGCGGCACATGTCATTAGAATACGTTTCACACGCGCTTGGCACATCGTACCGAATGCGAACGAGAAAAAAACATTCCGCCCATGGCAACAGAAGCGAATATTGTTGTTTTTATTATTTTATTCCTAAATGCAAACATTAAAGTACAATGATTATTTATAATATTTATTCTTTAGGCTTTTTTAGACAAATACAAATCTCAAACTCTATTTTTATATTAATACAATGTATTTTATAACCGGCGGTATCAGGAAAGCACTTACTGTGCAACAAGAGAATGTAATACAAAATCAAAATTTTAAATCTGGTTCATAAATAAAAATTACTGGAGATTTTTTTAGTCGAAAGAAAAAGAAAGAAAAGATCATGTATTTTTTACAACATATTTCATATTTTATACATAAGCTGTATATTTTTTGCCATATATTACACAGTACAGTAATTGATTAAATAGTGATGGTTTTATTTATTTTTTTAATTTAATGAAAACAGTATTGACTTTTCAACAGTATTGATATTAAATTTAAAACAATAAAAAATAGATAGGCAGACGTAGCAATATATCTTTTTTTGAGTGCGTAGTGAAAATATGGCATGCCAGTCTACGCCGCAGAACATTGTTCAAAGTATAACCATTGTTTCAGCGCACACCGTCGTAAATTATCGGTGTAATATTGTAATTTTTCATTTTCAGGAGGATTCGCTGTCACTGGAGCCGAGCAACGTGGCCCAGTGTGTATCCAAAGGCAAGTCTGAACATTTCGACTGCAGAAACCACGTGAAGGTCATACAGCCAATGGACGATGGACATCGGCTCTACGTCTGCGGCACCAACGCCCATTCGCCCAAAGACTGGGTGATATACGTAAGCGAAATCCCATACGTATATGTACCATCCCGTCGGGATTAAATTAACATATTGGAAACATTTTTTTTCAGACTAATCTCACACATCTCCCTCGGAGCAAGTACGTACCGGGGATAGGCATAGGCATCGCCAAGTGTCCCTACGACCCCGCCGATAATTCCACGGCGGTCTGGGTCTCCCACGGGAACCCAGGGGGATTACCGGCCCTGTACGCGGGCACCAACGCCGAATTCACCAGGGCAGATCCCGTCATATTCCGCACGGATCTATACGACCAGCACACGAGCACCAAGCAGTACAGCTACAAGAGGACGCTCAAGTACGACTCCAAGTGGCTAGACAGTGAGTTGCCGTTCCAATTTGCCGATTCTTATCCAGACAAACGGGCGTCTGTTAATTTCTCCGGTGCAAATATTGAAACAATCCGCTAATTGACAAGCAAACAGCTCCTCTCGGTTCTAATTAACTAATCGCGTTATACAGGTCTAACCGGAGAGCAAACAAATCGTTTCGTCGCGTGAATGCAAATATTTTAATCTAACTAATAATTATTTTAATGGAGGATTGAACAAACGCTTCAATCCTCGTTCCATCCTGAACCAGCTATAAAATTTACTAGTTTTTACAACATTAATCTGCCACAACTATCAAGCTCTCGTTTCATATAGCTTACAATACTTTCAGGATATTAAGCAAAAATGCAAATGCGACAAACGGCAGATATTTAACGCAATTCCGCTCACACCCTAATTACGAAGCGCCCTCGGAGCTGGAGCATCCAGGCAGATAAGGCAGGGTAGCTGTCTTTGAATATTGATCACCCTGCGTATTTAGGGTCGTTTAGTAGCGTGTTAGGGTCTGAGATAACTAATGTACTATGTATCCGCAACCAATCAATGTCCCACTCACTTTACAAAGCCTCTAAATAAGGCCAATACCAGACCAACGCAGATCGAACGGCCGTCTACTTATTCAATTAGAGATGTCGGATTTGCGTCCGATTCTATGATTTATTAAATTATCGGCGAATAAACGCTTCTTAAACTGATGCAGCCATCACACAGCAATCATTTAATTAATACGAACCGGTCTCTACTGGTCACGATTATAATTGTGTAATTAATCGTAATAAAAGTAAATTGATCCAATTTTCTCGTTCGATTGTCTTTTTAAATGATTCATAGCGTTTTTTTTATATAATTTTATAATTTCTTGTATTATTTAATGGTCATGTTCTACAAACAAATCAAATCGAGTGTGCCGACAGGTTGTTGCATAACAGTTAATTTTCTTGTCGTCTCTCGGGAAAGCGTGATTGAACAAACATAGACCGTGTTCATGTTACAAAGACCAGTTCTCAAGTTGACATTGCTTTGCCATTGTATTGTATCTACATACATTGTTATTGTTTGTAGAAACGCCTTAACGGCAATTCACTCGGATAATCTTCATTAAACATGAAAATATGCAGTTAAATTGATAATAATTAATCTTGATTAACTATTTTTCAAGTACATGTTTATCAAATGTTTATTTCCTCCCACTACGAAATAACGCGATTAAACTATTTATAGTTGACGTCATTATAATTCACGAGAATTTTTCATCCAAATATGACAAAATAATTAATAAATGACGACAACTCATGATGAATTGAATTCACGTAAATTATTTTTTTGGTTCAAAATGACCATGAATTGTTATTTTTTTCAAAAAAATCCTAATTAAAAATAATATTCTAATTGAATTTGTTTACTTCAGATGTAATTATTAACTATTTTTACTGTTTTTAATATGAAGCATTCTCAGTCGGTAACTTAACCGATCCGTCAGGGTGGCTCTAAAACAATCGCGTCGTCCGAAGGGCGTCTATTTAAAATGAAAAATAGAAGCATTTCAAGTCAAGGTATTGATGAATTCTTTTTCAATATTTTGACTATTAAAAAAATGGATTATTCTAAGAATAAAAATAGTTATTCATGATATGCTTCATATTTGGATCGATATTTTGGATTTTTCTACTAATCAATATGACGTGTAAACGACACGCACACTCGGCAGTGTCTCGTTGCAGAATTGCAGACAATAAAAGTCAATGATTATTTATAATATTTTTTCCATATATGTACTTTTTTTAAACCAATACAAAAAAAATGTGATGTGTAGGATTTATAATATAATATATAGGTTATTCGAGAAAAATCAACTTGGGGTCCCTAATAGACTCCACCGGCTAGGTTATAGGTTCATTACCGCTTATGATTTTTATTTGTTTTGTATTTATTGTATATTGCGTGAAATTAGTAATAAGTCCAAGAGAAAAATGAAAATGAAATTCATAATTCACTTTATTCTCCAGTTTCTGTTTTTATTCAATGCCATATTTTTTAATAATTAAGCTCGCTTTTAATTAAATAAAATAATAAAATTATTTTCGGTATTCTAATTAAAAAATGAACTAATCTGCAAAGATGTATTAACGTATTTATTTAATTTGACAGCATAGCTTACCGAAACTATTAACAATAGGATAAAACTTTCCAGACTCGCCATTATTTAGTAACATTAACTATTTGGTAATATTTTAAATAATTTTAATACAATGGAAAATATTATATAAGTTCTCACACATGTTTTTTTTTAATTTCAATATATGATACTTTAAAATTCAGTGACGGCAACTACGTCAAAAGTAATATTTAAAAAAAATAATAATAATTCTGAATTATAAAAGAATTACTGCACAGTCTTTATTTTAAACAGACAGAATAAATTTACGCATATTTAAAAATGTCCTTAATGCACGAAATTACAGTAAACTCTGCTATAGCGCTGAGATACTGAGGTACCGCGCTATAGAAAGGCGTTCTATAGCGTGGTTTGGCGTTCTAGAAGGTAGCAATATAAGAGGTAGTGTCGCACACACCGTTTTATACACACCGTGAGCGCTATATAAGGCTTGATTATTCATATTATTATAATCAAGATGTCTGCATTTTATAAGATTGCAAAGCATCGATTTGCCCTCCTCCCACACCACTGATTATATTTGTAGTTTCTATCTCACAGCGGAATTGATTGCCTTTATCATTCGATCGGCAAGTGGAGCGATAAAGTGACCCGTTAAAAATATTTATCCTTTGCCGAGGGCAAGGTGGAAGAATCCGTATCGCTTTATTTCGTTGCGGCACCTGCCCTTTTGTTGGCACGTACTACATTTCAGTGCCGCTTCAGGGTCCTCACTGATTCAGCTCCCTGCTCCAGGTCAAATATTTATAGGAAACAAAATACACTATGCCGGCTGCTTGTGGTTCGATGAAGCGTGCCGGGTTACATGAAAGGATTTCACGCTTGTCCACGCCCCGTATTTTGTGCCGGGGCTTAAAATTTGCCTGTAGACTTTCAGCGTTTTACACGTGGACCGGTAGGTAGGCCGTGGTAGACGCCCCGTCTCTTCGGCCGACTTCACAATCTACGGCTACAGCCTATTTAGAAGACTGGGGCCCCGATAATGGGTTGCCGGAATAATTCTCTTTGATTTATTACCTACACGTGAATAAATTATTCATCGCACTGGCACAGTTTGGCCTCACCTGAAAGTTTGATTTTCACCGGTGGGAAATTCACTTTGTTGACGATTACGTCCATACATTGTTTCAAAACAATAGTTTTCGATGTGAGCTTCCTTTTCGGATTTATTATAAAACCGTACAGTGGCCCCCTTTGTTCCTTGTCCTGTGTTAAATCTATCTCGGGACGCCAAAGCAAATTAGAGGTCCTAGAAAATGTATTAACCCGATCAGTTATAAACGTGAGACCCCTTACAATATAAAATATAAAATCTACTCAAAATTATAAACACGAAAATAATCCATAAAACATATTATTTAATACTTTATTCTTTGGAAGCCGAATAATTAAATTGAAATAACATATTTGTATACATTTATAAATGTTTTTCTTTTATCTGAATGGAAAATAATTTGTCCCATTGAAAAATATCCGCAGGGGAATAATGTCTTGTGTATTTTCCTAAACATTTCTATTCGCTACACTGAAAACAGGATAAAGTCATAATTGAACCCAGTGTTTTGAATAAGGCTTCGCATTCTACGAGAAAAATTGCTACTGTATATCTCCACGTCACTTTCTCTGACATTCCTGACGCACTTATCCCGGAAGTGGGAACAGCCTGAAAGGAAATAAACATCTGGGAGCCGAGGTCCATTCGAACGTTATTGCGTATTTACGGGTGTTTTACCCTATTTACGTCCTGGTCGAATATAAAAAAAAAATACTCCGTACTCGAGGCCCAATTCCTGCCTCTTGTAACCGTCATAAAAATTAGGGTTCGACGGCTTTATGTATTCGACGATGAAAACTTAAGAGAAGAACGAAATAGCTATTAAAAAATAATTTATAAACAATTTTTACGACGCTTAAAAAGTGTGCGGAGAAAAAAATCGGATATAAATGTGTTTTTTTTTTCGATTTGTTGCAGAAACGAATTTCGTGGGATCGTTCGACAGCGGACAATATGTTTTTATGTTTTTCCGCGAAACCGCCGTCGAATACATGAACTGCGGAAAAGCAGTGTATTCCAGGGTGGCTCGGGTATGTAAAAAAGACACAGGTGGCAAGCACATCCTCAACCAGAACTGGGTTACATATTTGAAGGCAAGACTCAACTGCAGCATACCTGGAGAATTTCCATTTTACTTCGATGAGATTCGTGAGTATTTTTTTATTACCCAAATGTAAATATTGTGGTGAATTCTAATGCTCCTTGAAAGATACCAATATTTTAATATTTTATATAAGAAAATTTTAGAATATAAAAATCTTATCTTTTTAATAAAGGTATAAAGATTTCCCCACTTTATTTATTTATTAATACAAAAACATGTTTAGATTTAATAAAAATATTATTCTTGGATTTTCCACACACATCAAAAAATGAAACTTTACAGAGATAGGAAAACCTTTAAAAATGTAAATAATTCTTAAACTAAAAGACGTAGAATCGTAGTTCAGATCATTTTACAACATTTATCGATATTTAGAAAATCGCCTTAGTAAAGCTTTGACGGCGATTAAAGGACTACATTATCCTAATTTTGAGAGGATGATTTTTTACTTATTTTTTTTCTTTGTTTATTTAATAAAATTCATCGGAGCCATTGTTTGCAATGATATTTTTCATATTTAGACAAATGATCATATTTATCAGTTACGAGATATTATTTTCAATCAATAAAATCAGAACAAACAATATCGTAAATCTTATTCAATTAATGATTTTACACTTGGCCAGATTTTGGTTAAAATTTTTTAAATTACCTTATTATTTTTGATACTAAATATAATTTTTTTTTGTATAAAAATAACTACTACTTTAATTTTAATGGATGAAAACAATAATATAATTATGATATCCAGTAAATCGATGATCTTTATGGAAATGACAAAAAACGTAATTAGGGGAAAAAAGATGGGGAGTTTAAATAATGACAAAAAATATTTTTTAAGAAAATCACGCAATACGGTTTCTTACATATTTTGGGTTAAGACATAATTAGGAAGGAAAACGTAGATAGGGGAATTTAATTAATTAATTAAAATATATTTTATCAAGAATATAACGCAAATCAATTTTGTTGATATGTTTTGCACAAAGCTCTCTTGATGCTATAAATCGATTGAAAGGTTTGTTCTTATTCGTCTTCTAACCTAGTCAAATAGCTTATAAGGCCTTTAATATCTCTTATAGCATTTTCTTTAGTTGTGAAATTGATTAGAAATTATTAATATAATTCTAGGCACGTAAAAATGGGGTGGCTTCCTTTGAATCTTAAAATGTTTAGACCCTCTTCTTTGGTTTTCTAATATTTTCAATAAAAACTCATTATTCATTGCATTAATAAAATTAAGTTTAACTATGTTACGCAATAAAATGCTATGAAAATATGTTTTTCCTGTAATTTTAGTATGATTTTTTTAGTACGTGTACATATTTAATAATGTGTGTGCAAAGTGCTAAGATTATTATTTACATAAATAGGTTAAATAACTAAATTTTAGTTCACTTGTATTTAAATATATACTGCCTAATAAGATCTGATTTTTTATTTATTTGTCGTATGAATACAGAATACATGGTTTTATTTATAATCAA
>JAGXCT010034380.1:0-21962 GCA_022495035.1 Philopotamus ludificatus
ACATTTTAAACACAAGAATAATTATAATATAATATTTTTAGGATCTATGCAAGTTTCGTTTTTAATAAAAAAAGATAATTAAGTATATTTTGCTTAATTTATGTATTAAAAATATAAGAAAGGAACTGGATGTATCATTTTCCTGGGTTATAACTTTTGGTAACATCCATATTATTTTTATACTGTAATTAAAATAATTCATTTAATTAAAAAATAATATTAAAATTAACCAGTGTCGTGGTTTGACACTGGAGAGAATAATAGTGTGAGAGACTCATTCCCCTTGCATCTTTAGCATCCATATCGAATCTTTATATGGGTGAATGGCGTTTTTCGAATATTTCGGTATTGTCATCGATCCATCGTTGTCAAATAAATAAATAAAATAATAACACGAGCATATCCTATAGAATCGATATTAAATGTAATTTAGAGTCTGGAAATATTTTATAACATCATGAAATAAAGCTGATATTTAAAGCAGTCTACACGTTTAAAACGAACTAACAAATAATTGTTAATGAATGACTGTTATTTTCTAAAATTTCAAATATAATTTTTCTAAATTCATCAATAAAAACGACATATTAATTAATAAACCCATATAGTCAAAATTAATGTTTATATTTAATTTATTAGATCTATCGGCAGCAACTTGGGTGAAATTAAACTTAGAACGTAGTGCCATTTATTGGAATGGCATAATAACGATCAAGCAATTGCCTTAAATTCCTTAGAATACGAGAAACAATTATAGAGCAACTAAATTTGTAGCTACAGCTATGGGTTGTTAATACATTTATTAAATAATAATATTATTTTTTTAAATAACAATGCATAGAAAGTTTGAATATTCGTTGTTTATTTTATTTAAAACTTTGTCTAGAACAGTCAGCGAATAATTTTTAACAAATTTTTAATAAATAACTATATTTCAATGTACAAAACATTGTTTTAAAAAATAAAACAAAAACTAAAACTTATCCTTTGTGCAAAAAAATGATTGATTGCATGCATATGTTTTAGAATATGCATCGGCGTGAACACATTTCGGCTTCATGTAACACAATTATTTTACCTTTGGTTCCACGTTGAAAATTTTAATTACCAATTTCGCGAAAATATGTATGCGGGTTTTGCGAAATGCAAAATGCAAATTTTTATTAAAACTTCGTTGCGTTTTATCTACAAAGGGGGCGCGTGCGTCACAAACATAATACGTACTCACACTTATGCATATATTCGCGTTACATTTCCGTGGGTTTTAACTTTTAACTTTTGAACCGTAAAATTAAACGCAAAAGTTTCAGCTTTATTATCTCTGTGCTTAATCAACAGTTAATTGCGACTGAATATTACAAAAGCCGCGCGAATACTGGCAAATAAAATGGATCCCGGGTTTCGCTCGACTATTTCATATATATGTATATATATTTGACATAGCTCAATTAAATAATTGCGCACATATTCCATAGACGATTATGCTTTTAGAATGTATCTACAATATGTATTTAAACTATAGAGTAACGTACGATGCATAGGTGTTGACAAAAATGCTTTTTAGACAATATCCCAGAGATCCGCATCGAGGTAATCTCCCTAATGAATTAAACACTCGATGGATCTGGGGCTTTGGACAAAGGCGGTCCAGAGCGAGGTCTCCAAATAAGCGGTCTTTGCTAGTAATTGGATTGGGTCTCAGGACAACGATCAGATTATCCGGACACGTAATGGCTATAATTAATTTTATATTCGGATATTGGTTCCTGACTAATTTATTAATGGCAAAAAAAGAATGGAGTGTACCATTGTATACATTGATTGTTAGCGTTGTATGCGAAACCCATAGAAAACTAGTCTAATTGAAAACAATGAAAAAGTTAGCCAGAGAAAATTTATTAATTTAACAAACGAGAGATATGAATTTTCATGGAAACGTATAGATGGAATAATTAAATTCTTGATAATAAGTCTGCACAACTCGAAAATGATGAGCAAAAGTTTATGAGATGACCGCAAAGTGATTTGTGATTGCTTTGTTCGCACAAAATATTATTATTAATAACTGTAAATTTCACAAGAAAAATATTAATTTTAAACATAAATCCCAATATAATTCAAATACATATATCCTTTAATGGATTAATACAATTATTTTCCTGAAAAATTGAAAACAATAAATTATTTAGTTTAAAACGATGATTTTTTTTTATATAATTTAAGTATATCTATTAAAAACGCTTTATTTATATAGCGAAAGCCTAAACTGATTTTTTAGATATTTAAAATGAGATAAGAACTTTCTAAGACGACTACTTTTAGTATCGCTTTAATAGCTTTAATTTATTTTGCATATCTTTTAGTTAAATCTGTGTTCAGAAATTACTATACGTCTGGAAACTTCTAAATAACTCCGAGGTTAATCATAATAATTTGTAACCTATAACAATAATTTCAGGATTCGAGTACTAATTAAAATAATACTTTGCAATCTTTGAGTTGATCCTGTTACATTTAACTATCCTGATAAGTGAGATAAGAGAGACTTTCGTACGTTAATAATAAATATAATGATAAATAGTAAATTATCCATTTAAAATAAAAATAAAACATTTTCATATATAAGTTATAAATTATATAGTTATTCATGTTATGCTTAATAATTTAGTTATTATTTTGGATTTTTTTACTAATCATTATGACGCGTAAATGACACTCGCACATTGCGAGCGAGAAAAAATATCGCGCCCGTGGCAATAAAATCTAGATTTTTTTCGCAATTTCAGACTTGTAGAATTTATATTAAAAGATTTATTAAAAAAAAATGTGCCTTCAAAATGGAAACAAATCAAACTCATATTTGGCATATTTCTGTTTCTAAAATGCCAAATCTGCCTCCAGTGAGCGTAAAATCATTTCTGATGTTTGCACAGATTGTATTGCCGAACAAATATGCATAAAGTGGTTCCCAGGCCTCGATCGGTAAATTTTTCGTAGGTGGATGAACCAAGCGAGGGATGAATTTAGAATTTTCCATGGATGCATCGGCAGAAACACTAAGATTAACTCATCCAACTGTGTATCGGCATCCGTTAGCGGTTGGAAGAGTTTTGAGATTAAACAGATGAATCACAGGACCAAACGATGGGCTACTACATTTCAAATATGGACTCGAGTTGGATGCCTCCAGATTAGGGGTTGCAATTTACCGTCAAATTGCAATAATCGGTAAACGGTAAATAATTTCTACTATTACCGGTTTACCGATTATTTATCGGTAAATGAAAATAAAAATAGACGTAGATTAGATTCAATACTAGTTGGCGGTCAAGTCATCAGAAGCGGGGGATGAGCTTATTCCATACGTTACTCATAGATATTACAAGTTCACTTCAGGTATAGTAATAGTAATAATATCACGTTTATATCTTTTTTTGATTTATCTACCTTATTTTTATACTTTTGATATTTATTGCTAATTTAAACTTTTTTTCAAGTGTTAATATTTTGACTATTTCTATGTCATCTTCTTTTCTGTCTTTTCGTTTAGAAATTTTATGATTCTTATCCCTTGAAAATACATATTTATGATTTCCGCCATTATTGTAGTTTTATTCGTTATATTGTATATTCCATATTCATCAAAATCATTTATTGTATCAGGATCACTAAGATATTTATCCACATCGAAATATATCGTCCTTCTTTCCTTTATTAGAATTATAAGCTCTTCTTTAATTTCTTTGGATAAAAAAGAACTGCATTTAGACAGTTCATCAAGCATAAATTTCAATGTTATGTCGGCTGGATATAGATTTATGTCTTCACGACATAGAGCTTCTACAGCTTCTTTTACCGGTTGTAATGCCATTGTTATGCCATTTTAATGGTAAATCCTGCTAACTTTTGTTCTAGATACTCGATTACTTTTTTAGCTGCCATCAATCTATTGATTCGAATAAAGTCCAAGATTCCAATATTTATTTTTGGCATGCAAATTCACATTCATATACCGACAATTTTTTATCGATGTCCATTTATCCATTGTAAGACTAAATACTCATTCTGTCATTGCTGAAAAGTTGTATTTTTGTTCCATAATCTAATACATTTTTTCTTAATGTATTGGGAGACTTTGAATGTCTTAAAATCCCTTCGCATCTAGTAATTTTCTTAATTCATAAGATGTACAAAACGTGTTAAAACAGATTGCATCTGTTGATACTACCCGGAATATAACTGCGGGTAATGTTTGATCAATTGATTTAATATAGTTCGTAATTTTAGTTTTTGTATAGAGATAACTTGAAGTACTGGTCAGTGTTACAACTGATAGTTCCCTTTTCAGTGAATTAATCTTGTATGACCAGTAACAAACTGTGAAGCAATGTTGCCAGAGTCGAAAAACAAAACACCCTATTAAGCATGCATATCTACAATAAACTTTGGTGATCTGTCCTTAATTCGCGATAAAATCATTTCCGGTAAATTTTCCTATTTACCGATAATTACCGATTGTCCATTTTTGACGATTTACCGGTAAATCGATAAATCGGTAAGCCGTTAATGCAAGCACTACTGCAGATATAGTGATTATGTGTGATTTATAGAGGATCTTATGTTTAGAATTGCTCCCAAATGATTATTGCAGATGTTTATTGTCCACAATTAGAAAGATTAAAGATGAAACTCAATCAAACTTGTTGATTGAGTTGCACCACGACAACGCGAGACCGCTTCAGCGAAAACCACAAAAAATCAAGGATTTTGAGCAAGAGTATTCTGAAGATGTCACTCCTTGGAATTTTCATTAATTTTCCGTGCTATGGCAGTTTTTAGACACAAAAGTACGAATTTAAAGGACGTTAAAAACTCTCTTGCGGAAAAATCGAATGATTTTCATAACAATGGAATTTAAAAGCTGTCAACCAGATGAAAAATATATAATTAAAAATCATATTGCATCTAAATCAAGCTAATATGAAAAACGGCAGGTATTTTTAGCATGAGCGGAATATATCAAAATAAATAGTTGTACTTCGAACCGTGTATTGAATGGTGTCGCAATGCAGATAACCTCATTCGGCACGGCAATAAACACACTTCAGGAATTTCACTCGGCCCTCTTCACTGAGTCAGAAGAGCAGAGTCACTGGGTCGCACATGGACAAGTCTAAAACAAACGCATAGCGCATAAGCACATAGTTGCAAACTATGGCCACAGTAACAGAATTAAAGAAAACACCGCACTATTACGGAACGGCCTAGCAAGAGACATGCTTTTCCGAGTGCCGGAATAACGAGATCGTGGGAAACGGAAACCTGCGGCCGGAAATCATGAATCAGCCCCTCCCCGTCGCCCCCCGCCGCCGCGTCCTTAGGCCAGTGGCTGCCGCCTCTATTTTCCGTGGGGCCGGTTTAGGTTTTTATCCCATTTTTTTTATTATAATGAGGCAAAAAAAAGAAATCGAGCTTATTCCGTTTTACGATAGCAGTTGATGCGTAACAATAATAAACTCCCCTTCCGGGTTTTATTGCCGGGGCGGCCATTATTTCGTTATGTTCCCCGCTTAAGGTCCACATTTTATCAAGCATATTTTTCGGTATATTTTGTTAGGTGAACAAACAATATAAAAAATACGTGATGTCACATTGATATCTGTATCTTAATAACGAAAAAAATAAATAAACTTATAAGCAATAATTTATTAGTGTCTAAGTGAATTGTTTCGCGTGTGTGTATGTGTGCGCTCTTATTTAAATATTTTAGAATGTGTTTTTATTTCAATCGAAATAAAATAAAACACAGTAAAAGTAGAGAGAAGAAGCGGATAAAAGCTCATTTAAAATTCTAATGGTCCCAGTAGCTTTAGGGATTTTTGTTCAGTACAATATGTGAGAGAGCGGGACACGTGCGTCGACGTTGGAAAACTAAAATTTACTTTGCCATTAAAAATTCATACCGTACAAATAAATTGCGAATCGGACCGCTGATATATTTTGCTAACTTTTATTCACATCTTTGGACAAAAAAATATAAATATACCGCATAAAAATCGACGCATAGTTCACGTATCAGCTGAAATGTGTATTCGAAAATATAGGATGAAAATAAAATTGATGTATGCGTCAGCATATTTATGTGTAGTCATGTCTGTGTCTATACGTTTTGATGCATGAGCGTAGCAAAGCTTTAAGCTTCATTGAAATGATATGAGCTTTGAAACGTAAATAAATATCGAGAGATATCGCAATATTAATACGTATGCGTATATACAAACCATTTATTTTGTAAAATTAATGATTTATATAGATTGATATAAATAAATAGTTTATTTATTTAAATGTCACAAGGTTAATATTTCTATACGAATAATTTGTTTTAACACGATTCCCAGAAACATTTTTTTTCCGTTGTTACTTCTCGGCATTCACTGGCGAAAAATACATTATTCTATGTCACAATAGCCAATGACAAATTGGTTAAAAAAGTAAACAAAATGGTTAAATTTATCAACTAACAGCTGCACGAGGGCTTGCAATTTTCTTAGACTATGGAACAGAATTTTCTCACTTAAGATTCCGATCTAAAACAAGCTTTAAAACTCCAAAGGAACCTTGCAGATTTGAAAAGCTGGATATCAAGAAATGTACAAACAACTTGTGGAACAAAAACATAAATATATAAGAAAATAAAAATTATTTAATAATAATCAGATATTCAACAACACAAAACCAAGCAAACCATATTTTTATTTGCACGGTTTTTTGGTGGAATCTATCTATCGTATAAAAAAATAATTCAGATTCAATTCAAAACTATTATTGTATTCTTTATAAAAGCCCTTTTATTTACATAAAAAGAGTATACTTTCGATTATCCGTTCGGATATCCGTTTATTTGGTACTCAAACTCTTCGCGAACGTATTTGTAACTCTTTAACAACTCTTTGACAAAAAAATAAATCTTCTGATTGATTATTAGCCAGAAAGGGGTATGGATGAATAGAAAGATCTTTGAAGATTGGTAAAAACTAAATAAATAGATTTCAGAAGTAGGGGATTTTTTTAAACGTTAGAAATGAAATAATTCTTCTCATTCAAATGAAAGTATATTGAAAATAGACAAAGATCTTATACTAACAATATTTATAATGAATTTTTCATCAATATCCTGACCATTTTATTTTTAAATAGATGTACAGACGTACCGGAAGCGAGCGAGAAAAAAACATCGCAAGTGAATATAGTTGTTTTTGATTTTTATTTAGCAATTCTACACAATAAAGTTCAATAATTATTTATAATATTTATTCTTTAGACTTTTATTGACAAATTTAAAAAAAAATGTGATATGTAGGATTTATATTAAAAGAGTTATTTGAGAAAAATCAACCTCATCGGCAAAGCTAGGTTAATGTAACGAAGATGGCTTGAAAAAATGCGTTGCATGGAGAAATTCACCCTTGTGATAAAATAAATTAAGTGAAATATTCAAAATATGTAAGCTAATGTTAGGCTTTAAAAGTATCGATAGAATATTATCGAAGTATTTTTTAGGTGAAAAAGTAGAAACTATCAATCGTCATAGACTATTGACATTTTCAGTGATTCGGGTTAAAATGGTTTAGAAATCTACATATAATCGTACTTAAGCCGAAATATAAATAAATAGTTCAGATTATCAATGTTTTCTCCCCACCATCGGAAATGTATTGTACTTAAAAGTGCAAAGACGATTTTCTAAAGCGCTTGTCTAACTAAAGGACTATTAAATACTGTATTACAAGAATTACTATTAAAATAATTTTAAAATGAATTCTCAATGCGGTAACGATCAATATGTTCAAATAACTAAAATATAAATAGCATAATAATAAATCTATATTAAATGCATACAGTGGATGCACACGTCAAAGCCGCAAAATTGAATGAAGCCAATAAAGCGAACGAAAAACTAATTTGTTTCGATGAAAATTTGATTTGTTTTGAAACACAATATTAATTTATTAGTTATACATGTAATATCTGATATAAATACGAAATACACACATTGCAATGAAAAAATGCCGACGCGCATGATGGCTTTGTTTTCGTGCAATTAAAACGAACAATAAATTACAAACCCAATTGGAATTTGCACGCTAAAATTAATTAGCTCGGACAAATTGATTTATGCAAAAATTCGAGGACGAACATGAATATTCAAACAATGCATTACATACACGCATACGATTTCATCAGATCGGATGAATTAATAATGTGGAAGTGTTCCGCGAACGATTAAGTGTATTTTTAGGATTCGACGATGTCCTCGGCAAGTACTGAATAATGAATATTCCATCGGCGATGAATGCTCTTATTGTGCTTACAGACAATAAGCTGCTTCGGACGAAAACATTCGCTAACCCAGATTTGAGCCTTTTGAATACAGATTAAGGATGCTTGTTAAACGTTGATTTAAATACCAAATAAATCTTTCGCCGAGTTCACCCTAATTACAAAGTTATAAACATAATCCGTTTGGAATATTTCATCAAAGGCGATTAAAAGTTGAGGGCATAGTCTTCGGTCGGGCAGAAGCAGTTAAAGTTGTTTGCTGGAAACTTAGGGGCCAGGACCGGCGCGGAGGCGGAGCCCCTCCCCATCCAACAAGAGACATTTGTCTTCATTTGGTACACAGATCGACGTGGCCCATTGCGGAGATAGTCAAAAATGGGTCACGATTCGCATGTGCCACGCTAATATTCAATATCGCACAAAGTTCATATAATAAACATTTAATAAAAGCGCGGAACGCCTCTTTCGAATGATCGATGATAGTTTTACAATAGTTTAATGCTGTAAAGTTACGGTGATCGATGAGAGAAACTTCTCTCGCTACATATAAATTATTCGGTTATAACTAAATTTAAATTAGCTAACAGCATTCAAAACTTTGCAGCGTTTCCATGTAGATTACATTTATTTTCAGCGTCCTATAGTTTCGCAATATAATATGCGTATCGTTTGTCAATATTTGTTTCCAACCGAGGTACATATATCACATGCTCTTATCCTTGGCATAAATATCGTCGATGAATCAAAAATCAAAAAACAATATCAATCGAATAGCAGATTTATTGTTCGTATCTGAAAGTGTGGCCAAAAAAACGACGAGATATATTCCCGAATAACATATAACTCAGACGAAATGACATCGGTGAGATATGCTAGATGATACGAGAAAAAATGATATCAATAAAGTAATAAAATTTAATATAAAATAATATTTAATTAATTATATTATATGGGGGAATATCAATGCGGATTTCTCATCGGAAGATCAAGGACTGACCATATTTATGGCAGATTTTGAAAAAAGCGAGAATTCAACATTGACACACATAGATTTCATATCCGCATATGACATAGTTTACAAGGCGAAGCTATACGAGGCGATGAAGAGTCTCTATATTCCTTGTGTTAATAAATATGGTGAGGCTTGCAATGTCGGAAGTAAAATGCAAGGAGCGTGTTTAATATGAGTTATCTGAAGAATTTGAGACAGGATGACGCTCTAGAATGTTTGTTGTTTAAAATAGGACTCGAAGGTGTAATAAGAGACTCCAGCATAAAAACATCTGGCACCATTCTTAATAAATTAATACGCCTTCTTGTCTATGCAGACGAAATAGACTTGTGGCAGATCTCAGGTGGCTTTCAGGGATGCATACGAATATAAAAGCGGCAATTGGCATGGGATTAAGGATCAACGGGACCAATACAAAATACATGCACATATACCAAGGATGAATTTTTGAACCCCTGAGAACAGATTCCAGGTCGTCAAGGAATTTACATATCTCGGCTCACATATTACAGATAACAATGAAAACAATTTGGAATTACGAAGATCCTCATCAGACCCGTCCTAACAAATGAATCTGAATGTTGGGCTTTGATAAGACAAGATGAGCGACAGTTATCTATATATAATATCTTTGAAAGCAGAATTCTGAGACGAATATATAGAGTCCGAAGCAAAGAGGAGCGTAGAGGATATACCGGTCACAGCTGTCGTGTGTGTGGCCAGAGTGGCCAGACTCCGGTGAGCTAGTCATGTGTCAATGATGGGGGACAGTCAGCCGCCGAAAAGGCTTATTGTTAGCAATCCTTTCTATTTCCGGAGGGAAGGAAGACCAAGGCTGAGGTGGTTGGGGTATGTACAGAAAGATACTGCATCATTGGAACTTATCGGAAGATGGAGTGACGTGGTGGCAGATCAGATAAAATGGAGAAGGGAGTTGGATGAGGCCAGGGTTCTACAATAGTGCTGTTGCGCCTAAAAATTCTTACAAATAATGCTGATAATAAGAGGGACGAACCTGATCTCTCAATAACAATTGTTCAATAGCTAGATTTAAATTAGTGAGATTTAATCTTAAATCTCTAAGTTCAATGATTTGCAAACGAATTTTATTTTTCGTAAAAAGATTAGCAATCGCGTAAAATCACTTTCCACGAGGAAAAACTATTAAAAACAGGAATATTCAGTTGCTAACAACCCTTTATGAACTGCATCTTTAATTCTTCGTCTGTGTGTAATCCGGCCTAAAAGGGTTCCATTTAAATCTCGAAGACCTCTTTTTTTCTTCTTGATATGGACTACACGAACCTTCCATTTTGACTACTTTGGGAATCATTCGATTAACTCTAAGATGTAATCCAAAAATGTACTGGTTTTGAATTATAATAAGAATAAGAACGATTCCAATAGTGTATTTTTGAGGGTCGCTCTGGGTTCAGGGGTATCGATGACATAAACAAAAACGAAAGCTTTTTATTGTGAAAACTATGCCATAATTTTTGAGAGTAGTTTTTGTTGGGCTGGTGACTTTCGAAAACGTTATTCTTCAAGTGTTCTCTATGGCTCTGAATAGAAAGAAGCAAGTTATAGGAAATATGAAGGGTGTGTTAAAACCTCTCAGCTTAACTCCTGATTTTTTCATGATTCTTGCTTTATGAAGCGTCTATTATCATAGTGAAGAATTATTCCTGTTCTGTAAAACATAATTGGACAGTAAACAATTGTAGTAAATGTTTTATCCGGTTTTAATAATTTGTAATTAATTATCCTCTTACATTCCACCAAATGCACAAAATAACTTTTTAGAGCGTTACACCGGGCTTAGGGGTTGGAACGAGAGATTGTTTCAGAGAAAGCCGGTGCCTTTTACGACTTATGTTTTTGTAAACGATTTATTTTCATCTCCAGTTATAATTTAGGGTGAGTAGAATCGAATTCTTTGCCTTGACAACAAAGAATTGCATATGTTTCTCCGTTCTTCTATTGTTATCTTCGGATGGTACATGCGGTGTCAAAATTCTCAGTCTATTTTCTTTAACGATGCGTTGCAAATGAGATTGTACAGAGAATCTTTTAGATATGAATCTCTGCGATGATTCCTTGATGGTTAATCAAGGGTGCGATTCACCCAGGGATCTCAATATGTCGTCATTACATTTAAAAGGTTGTCCAGATACAGATGGATACTCAAAAAAGCAGACTGTATTAGAAAATTAATTTATAAATACGCGATTTTTTTCCGGTCCCCCTAATGTGTATAATAATAATATAAGACAATACATTCATGCATTAAATTACAATATAGATGAAAACGAAGATCATAAATTGGAGATGAAATGCTGAATATAGAAAATCTTTTTTCCGGAAATGTTTTCTCAGAAAGCTAAATCCTAAGCTTGAGCTTGATTAGATTTTGCGTGTACTTTGTCCTTCTGTATGGAATAGACACGTTGATTCTAACATAAAAAGGGATTAAGCGCCAAGAAACTGTGCAGACGCATGCTCCATATCAGTTGAGTGGATATCGCCGATGAATAAGGACCGAGAGATATCATATATATATATATATATATATATATATATATATATATATATATATATATATATATATATATATATATATATATGATACAGGACATAGTTTGAGGAGGACGCAGACGAATATAATATTCGTGTTCGGGACAATAACACATAAACAGAATAGAAAAAAAAAATAAAACAAAAATAATAAAATATATATATTCAAGGCGTTGCATGTCTAGTAGCATATGGTTGAGATGGAATGCAGACGTACCAATTTCCGGACGCTCTCATTCGTAGCACAACATAAATAGTTGCCTAATTTAAGATAATTAATAACAACTAATTTTATTCGTTGCACATAAAAGTGACACGTGCATTCTGCATTTAGTGCTTGTAACGACTGAGCCAGACTCCACAATTATGGAGAGTGGTGGGGATTCGCCAGGTCGATTGAAACGGTCGTTGATAAACGCACTATGCATCGATGGTGAATATTATATTAACTGATAATATTAAAAATATATACTCGCAATAATATGATTGAACGTGGATGTACGTAAAATAATTAAACGATAAAAGGTTTCCGACCGCTGCTCTATATTTAGCACTGGCCACTGATATCGATTGAATTTAAAGCCGGTTACATATACAGAGAGCCTTCTGCGGTCCATCACAGCGTGAGGAGCAAACAATGCTCGACCACTGCAAATATCCGATGCGTATATGTATGCGAGCACAAATACCGATGCGAATTTTTGGCCAAAGCGAACGGCCCCGCGGCCATGGACACGTATGTAGATATAAAATATGTAATTTAGAGAAATATTGATACAATATTAGACATGTTAAGGTTAAGCACTGAAAAGGGTCGCTCGATTCCATGGAAAATAAGCCAAAGTGGTTTATGCAGACCGCATTAACTCGGGGCCCTCGTATTGAAAGGTAATATTTTCGACGGAATATTTTCAGGGTAAAACTCGTGGGAAATGGTCCAGGGTCTGGTATCGGGCCCGAAAAATATGATTTTATTGAGACGAAAGGAAAATAAGCCGGCCATATTTAACTTTTCCACCTTTCCCCCACCACGCGCTCATCCCATCGGCTGAAATTTCCCCCGTCTCCCACTTGTTCGTGCAATAATAAATGATCAAATGTCGAGGGGGGCGGGGGAATGAGGCTGGCAGCCAGTTTAGAAATCGATCAAAGAATTTTTATTTTCGGGACGACTTTGATCATGGAAAGGTATGAGATTTGATTTATTTCCAAGTGCCACTCGTGTCGGAGGAGAGAGATTTTTTTAAATTAATGAAAAACACACGGCATGCAAAAAAACGAGACCGTCGCTATATCTTCAGAGAAAATGCGAAAACACCTGGATACGTCAATGCAGTCGAGGAGAAGATTCGGTCCATCGTGAGTGAGTAACGTCTCGGTTTAACTGCCAAACTAATCGCATTTGCCAAGTTGTAAGTGTCACTGGCAGACGGGCTGGATAGATGGAATAATAAAAGCTATCCGAGCTAAGATGAAAGCAATTTAACCGCCGGTAGAACCTTTAAAGCAGATTGCTGAAACATAAACATCCAAGACGGAGTGGAATAAAAAATAAACTACTGAAAATAGAATATAATAGCGACACTCGGGTACTCGAGGGCTCGAATCCGAGTAGTGTTTGTCCCGTGGAATCCGAGCCTCCGCGTCGTATTACATTGATGGATTACGTGACCACGCGAAGACTTAAATCCATACATATTCTATCAACATATATTTTGATATTCATTGCACTGAATATTATTTATTGTAAACATTGAAGAATGGCGAGCGCGATGGAAATGCTTTGTGGAAGACTTTGCATTCATTGCGAATAAAGTATTTCCTCTTTGGCATTCCTCCCTTGGTGAATAATTAAGTCTGTCTGCGGTTTCCCTATATACATATATTTCCTTCTTATATATTTTCATAATAAAGCTTAAAGAACGTATACACAATATAAAAAGATGCATAATCATATTTTAAAAATCATATTTTGAATAAAACTTTTCTGACGAAAAATTTACAGTAAATTACGTTTCCATTTTGTTTCATATATGAAAATTCTTGCGAAAATATTGCTACGTCACTTCGCTTCGATTTAACAAAATGCGTATGTTGAAACGTCATATCTTATTTTTAAAGTAATTTTAGTTCATCGCAATCAATAATAATAATAATAGAAAGTTGGGATAGTAAATATTAATGCTACAGAATTTGAGGCCTAATCCAAAATAACGAATACTCGCTAGTTGTTTTTAAGATCAAAATCCTATATTTTTCCGGCTCCTGAGACAGAATAATGGAATTCAATGGAATAATTACTGATTAAACTAGGTCTACCTTTTTCTTTCAAACTTTGTCGATATTGCATTCATAAACAGTGGCGGCTCGTCCATATGCATTGCGGAGCTGCAGCATCCTCAAACAAATTGAGGAAAAATATATCATCATCATTTGCCAGCCACAAAGCTCTCATTTGCTGAGGGCATGTCAGTCGAGGCCAAAGGAACCTGACTCTCACACGTGATGTGAGGGGTCCCCTTTCGTGTCCATACCACGGAGACCCAAGCCGTCCCGACTGTGTCCAGGCAAGTAGGAGGGGGTTTTCCTCGGTATTTGTTTTCCTCTACTCTAGGCGTTATCTGCTTATAACAAGTCATATACATACACCCAAAACGATTCTAAAGTACCAAGTCGAAAGTGTTTTTTAACCCTGTCGCGCAATAGCAATCATTTTATCACGGGAAGACCTCCTCAAATAGGGCTCCCCTAGAAAGAAGGAAGAGGAGTGAAAATATCGAGACTTGACCAATTATCGGTCAACAGATTAGGGTTTTCCTTCTCAGGGCATACTGGCTCTGTGAAGAGAAATTCGTCAGAGACCAGATGTGTCTATGCACATAAATATGTACCTGTACACATACATATACATGTACATATTTTTTCAGGGGTGCACTATTTTATTAAGAAGTTTTTAAAATTTTCTCGGGATTTTAGTCAACTCGAATTGTTAAAAATATAAGCTGGAAATCAGGCAGCAGCGCTTTTCAGTATAAAAAAGTTCTGCGGTGCGGAAATCAACAGGAAACTACTGCACTATATATTTCCATCAACACCATGTCCATGGTCCTCCATAAGGGGAATCTTGCACATGGTCACGTTCCTCAGAAATGAGGAAAGTGAATTAATAGTTTATATGAAAAAATATAATAATAATAGTAACAGTAATAATAAATAATCCGATTATTCGTATATTTAATAAGATTCGTCAGAATTTTAATATAATTATTAGGAATATTCAAAAGAATAGACATTTTTTTTCATTTTTTCATTTACACACTTTGTAACTGTAACCACACACTGTAAAATTCAAATTTAACAACCCAATTTACAATAGATGTATCTTTACAACTCAAGTATTTATTTGAAATAATAAACTTTATATTATTTTTTAAAAAGAGACTGCAACGATTGTCATTAAAATAAATTGTAGCATTCCGGGGAATTTTTTAAACGTTTGCAAATGACAAAAATGGTTCAAGAAATTTTGATCGGAAAATTCTAATTTAAATACTAACCACAAAAGTGGTTAATTGCATTAATATGCCATACTGAGTGCTGAAGTAATCCACTTGTATCTATTGAAAATATTGCAAACAATTTGAGATATCCATGGTCGACTGTTGAAAATTATCTTTAAACCATTGGTAAGATGTGGAAGCAGAGCAAATTAATACCTCATGAGCAAGTAAAAGTTGATAACTGAAGATGAAATATAGATACTTTACTCCAACTGAGATAACAAGATTCAATCACTATCAAAGGGTCAGGTACCAATAATACCAACCCCTAAAAAAAATCTTTTTCTGTATGATGGAGCTGCAAAGGCTTCATTTTGTAGCTCTTAAACCAGTCCAAGCAATCAATTCGAAACTTTATATCGAACAACTACACAGCTGAAAAAATTAAATCAAACGATCCTCTTTTGTGCATCGCAGACAACAATTATTTTCTCCAAATTCTCCAGATATCAACATTATATTCTCCGGATATCATCATCTTTTTAAATCGATGCAACATTATTTAAATATATTTTAATGCATAAGCGGACGATAAAACTGGGTTCAATGAAAATTTTGTCTCTAAAACTCCATTTTTTATGAGATTAAGTGTGGCCAGATAGAAAAAAAGAGCCAAATCTCCTAATGGAAATTATATTTGATTTTAATATATGAAAAATACAAATTTTATAAGCATTAAAATCTTTTATTCCAAAAATGTCTTTTAAATACCCCTAATACTTTTAAGTAACGGACGAGTTTGTGATTAAAAGTTGCAGCTGATTATATTATAATATTAAGGTTATCGACTTCTGATTTAACTAATCTAAACTACTGAAGGCTATTCTTTTATAAGATTGTAGGCAGTATTTGGAAAAACGCTGTTTTTTCTCAAATCCAAAAGCGTTTCGATCGAATGACGATGTCATAAAAAAACATATTTTTCCTCTTCTCCCTGACGTTACATTAACGTAGATAAACAAGGGTCTTATAATAGGAGAGACTGAGGTAAAGTAAAACTGCAAAGCTTTCCTAGACAATGATGAATTGGAAGGCTCTGAGAAAGTATAATGAATTTATTCAAGAAAGCAGTGCCATGTAATTAATCATTCAATATTGTTGATCAAAAGTGATATTACGAAATTATATCTTCTAAAATAAAATTAAATGTAGCAAACACGTTAAAGAAGGAGTTGTAATTAACCACTTCATGCGCGAATTTATTTGTGCCAAAACGTTCCAAAAAAATGTATTTGTTTTTGCTTTTAACTTGAAGCATATCATTATATTAACCACTTCTGTGGTCAACCTCTTGGAAAACTGTGACTAATTGTTCTCGAATATCAAATTACGACACGTGTCACTCAACGCGCGCGATGCGTTCTCTAAACTGGTGAGGGAATGATCCGAGCTGGATTCGGGCAAACCACTATAAAAAGTTTCGTGTACGATGTGCCCGAATCCAGTTCGAGCAAATCACACAAGTGGTTAAAAACATAAAAATATTTTTATATTTTTTTCAACCCTTTTCAGTCCATTTTTATGCACTTTTACGCATAAAAATCGTATTGCATGTAAAGTCGTAAAATGCATTGAAAATCTATTATCAGGCTATAGTAAAATATATAATAAAATAAGCTAGAGAGTGGTACTTTCATAATTGACGAGAAGATACAATAATAAAACTGTGATTTATTTAAGGCGCGCATCTGGCTTCACACGAATACGCGTGAGCGCGGAAATTGGAACGTTTCTGTTTGACGCGTATTCGCATCAGCGCGCATGAAGTGGTCAAAGAACGTCCTTTACTATATTTACTGTATAGTAATTACTCACCAGCGGCATGCAGTGTGGCAAGAAGATCATGCAGTGTGGCCGGATCTGGACACGCCACTTGCAGAGCAACTCCTTCAGCAGCACCGCACATAAGCACAGCACGGGGTCGTAACGCGCCAAGACCTAGACGCGCTCCCGACACCTGAGGAAAAAAACAAGAAAAAAAAATTAATCAAGACATTAAAAAGAAAAACAATATAAAAATTCGCAGCGCGACAATCTAATTTGCGCGTGTCATATCAGAGGCGTTTTGCTTCTCATTTCGTTGTTGTAATAAATCACATGTTTATACATCGAGACACTGATACGTTTACGTTTATTTACTTCACATATATATTTTTTTTCCTCCTCGTGTACCGAATTCATTATGTTAATGCGTCTGTGACGTTTCAAATCCTCGGAGGCGCGACATATACTCGCAGCATACGAAATTTCATAATTTAATGGAGATGCGAGAAAAAAATAACAATAAAAATAAAATCTCGGATAAAAAAATATCCTTCAATTTATACGGTTCCAGCTTTGCAAGGCAATATTCGAATCAATGTATAAACTCATAACTATTTAATAAATGATCCTAAATATCAGTAATATAATTTATATATTGTTTCAATACTGATTTAATTATGCAAGATAATTTAATAATTAATTATCAGAAAAGCTATGAGTAATACACATATAGTATTACATAGTTTAATTCGTCTGATTAGACGAGAACTATGTTAAAGACAATCCTGGACCATTATATCAAGTTAAGGACAATCCTGAATTATATATTCTAGTTACTATTAAAATAGGAAAAATACTATTTAATAACTAAGGTCAGAAAAAATTATCGAACTTTACAATCAAATCTTCTTACAATGACACATGTAAACATTTACTGTATGTAATGATTTAATGGTGTACGATTTAGTACTGTACAATTTATTCAAGTTTTTGTGAACACTTATAATGTAAATTATAGCTAAAAATATAAGTTTTTGTCAGACTTAAATTATGTTAGAGGTCACAACTCACAATTATAACCATTCGATTCATTATAACCAGTTCGACTCATTTTATATTAATTAATCACAATAATTTATTTTGAATCATACAATATATGTACGTGTGCACATCATCATCATCATCATTTTCCAGTCACAAGGCTCTCACTCGCTGAGGGCATGGACCTTACCAGACTCTCACATGGTAGTTGAGGCCAAAGGAACCTGAGTCTCACACGTGACGTAAGGGCTTCCTTTCTGTGTCTATACCGCAGGGACCCGAGCCGTCTTGGTATGCGGTTTTTTATAAAGAGTTTCCCTCTCTTGGCCATTGCTGGCATTGGACGTACATCTTCTACCATGTTGGTATCGGATTTTACCCTCTCGACTGTGTCCAGGCAAGTAAGGGGGGTTTGCCTCGGTATTCGTTTGTTCTCTTCTCCAAGGCGTTATCTGCTTATAGCGAGTCACGAGTGACAAGAAGCGAGCGACCACACACACACACCTATATAGATAGATATACCCAGGCATACATATGCACATCTGCCCAAAACGAGTCTCAAGTAGCCGGTTGCAAGTGATTATTAGCCCTGTCGCGCATTAGCAATCCTTTCATCATGGGAAAGACCTCCCCAGAGAGGGGTCCCATAAAAAGAAGGAAGAGGAACGAAAGTATCGACACTAAACCGATTATTGGTCAACAGATTAGGGTTTTCCTTCCCAGGGTATACTGGCTCTGGTGACAAATCCATTTGAGATGATTTATTTATGCACGTATGTGTACACCAACATGTACATATTTTTGCACTGTTTTGTTGGGTATTTATAAACTTTACACCAAAAGTTTATTGAACTAATTGATATATTTTTAAGTAAGGAATTTATGAATAAACTTTACATTCGAAGAATTGCAGTCGATGTACTTTCCGGATACCGACAATGACAAGAAGATGTCAAAAAGTAATAAATAATTTAAAATATAATAAGGTATTTCATCTGCCTTTAATAAAATTCAGATACGTCACACACTTGTTCAAACGTATTTTTACATTGTTTAAAGCACTTCTAAACCACTATTTTTCTTTGGAAATATAAGAAGTCGCTAGAGGCAATATAAAGCGAATACAGAGGCTGAGGCAATATAACGGCGTTGTTATTAACTAAAAATTATAATAATCTAATAAATCGCCAAGCACATTAAAACACGTGATACTTTTACGACAGTCAACAATGGTATTAACGGTGATGCTTAGCGACGAGTACCCCCCTCCCCCCTTTACTCTGCTGCCGCCCCGCATCCATCCAATACTCGACGCTGGTAGCGCTGACGAGCAGACAGCGCTCAATCAATACACACATATATATTAATATATAAAAATATATTTTTCCTCAATTTTCCTGGGGGTGTTGCAGCCCCGCAGTGTATATGGACGAGCCACCCGTGATTATTAAATTTAAAAAAAATCAGGGTCATATATACCACTACATCACCAAACACTGTGACAATTGGACTCAAATATGGTATATTTGTGGAATAAGGAAATAAATTTTCTCATAATTTTTAATAAAGCAATTATGCCATTTTCGTACGTTGTTAAACATTTAGCACACAAGTTTTTATTACGTTTATATGTCTTTTATTACAGCGTTACAAGCGTAATCCGGATGACATTTAATATGTGAATTTTATCACACGTATGAGTTGTCACGTCTGAGGGAGCACGCTAGGCACAGAAGGAAATTAAAGGGAGGCCGCCCGAATTGGAAAGGGAGACAAGAGGGTCGGAAGGTTGCATTAAAAACCCAGTGAACCCTAGCGGGCCACTTGACCCGGTTCGGGGGCGCTGGGTTGGGCCGGTACTTGCAGATAAATAGGGACTCGGAGCCTGCACAAGCACTCGCATTTTATTATCGCATTTATTCAGCGCCTTGTTGTTGAAGCCAATTCCAACTTTGGCTCGTGGGCTCCAGAGTCAGCGAGCTATCGATCCGCAGACTGCCTTTTTTCCTCGATGATACATTCCATCCACCTTTAATCCGTTTGCATTATATTCCGGCGCCGTTCTTTTTTTTATTCTCTCGCCGAATGTTTGCGACGTTTTACGCAATCGGATCGGAATATAAATTAGGAGACTGGTGCCGTTTGGGGCAGGTGGTCCATTTTGAAATTAGTCCGTGTTAAACAAAAGCGTGCCACGGAATGCTGTTCTCAAAACGAATCCACTTAACCACAATTTATTTGACAATCACGGTTTTCGGCAGACTTTTCTTTGTGCAAAGAAAGTGAGGGAGGGTAAGCTGCCAGGGGACATTAGTGACACCGGCTGGGCACGTTTGTCGCGGGTTGGCGATCCATGTCTGGATTATATATTTATTTATATATAAAAAAAAACAGAGCATTACACTGATTAATATTATTTATGCCTTAAATAATATTCATAAGTAAATCAGACACTCCAGAGATGATAATCTTACTAATAACAATATATTTTTTTTATAAATAGCCATTATTTGATAATTATGACACACTTATCTGAATGAATAAATAAATTTTAGACGCAAATAATATCAATAAAAAATTCTAAAACATTCAGACGATTTCGAAACGGCGTCCAGAATTACTATGTCTGCAGTTAATAGACCTAATTTGTTCTCATCTAAAGTTTTCTTGTTCCAAGAAACGGCTCATAAAAAGCGAAGCTCGTGATCTAAATCAACGATTTTATTATTTCATCTGAAAGAATGTTTTTCAATCTATTTCCGCATGTTCGTATTATAATTTGCACCCAGTGAGCAAAAATAACGAGCGTGCATCGGATTTTTTTTTCAGCACGCAGGGGTTGCGTGATAAAAATCGCATTTGCGCATCACTCATGTCTTACAATCAATTTTTATGTTGGAAAATTGGGCGTAGCGATGAAAATAAGTGAGATGTGAAAATTTAGCGTCGTAAATGTCAAAAAATGAATATTGCACCTTCATTCTCGGCCACTTTTTTTTCGAAAAAAAAAATGATGGCATCGGGGATGGGCAATATATAGACGGGGAAATAAAGTGATGAATTTTCAATTTTCACCCCTTAATAGGTAATGGAAGATGGGTACGAGTGAACTGCTAATAGCGAGCGTGACGCGTATACTTTCTAGATAAATATTATAAGATTTGCAAATATTATATCCATAATATAATAAATTTCTCCCCATAATGCCGTATAAAAACATTTTTATATTATCATAACGATAATATTATAGTGTTATCGGTAGCATTAACAGCATCTATATGATAGATAAACGATTATAATTGGATAATATGATTTTGATCTCTATATATAAAATATATATAAACCGAAAGTAATGACAACTATTTTGATTTGACGTTTATACATCAGATTGTCGTCGAGTAAACAAGTAAAATTTCGTATCATTTTGAAGCTCTATTTGTAGTCTTCAGTAAAAACGTCAATAACAAGAGATAGAGTAGACCACACTGCCATTTTTATTCTATTTTTATTCGATATAGGATTGAAGCCAAAATAAGCTACCGAGATCGTTTGAAAAAATTCTCGAGACGTCTTAAAACTTCGAAAATACTATTGTTCGACATATTTATATTAGGTAAAGCGAAAAGAAATGACCGTTTTCTTAGGTGCTCTTTGAAATCAGTTTGCGCTTG
>JAGXCT010034381.1:0-10394 GCA_022495035.1 Philopotamus ludificatus
GCGATCGTCAACTACCGGACGATCGAACGTTTTGGCGCCAGCGGTCGCGTACCTTATGATACGCGAGCTCAGATGCCTTAACATTGGAGGCAGCGACGGGTTCCATTTTTTTGGACTACTATCGCGTCCCTTAACATTTTGGTGGCAGCGGTGGGTTACCTTTTGGGTACTACTGTCGCGCCCCCCTTAACAACTTAAATAAATGCGCGATTTCTTTCGGGTCCCTCCAATAAAAATATACAATGATTCGTTGTACGGCATTTTAATCAATTTAGGAGTTTAAGGTTATTGATCGATTGATCTGTGATTTAGACAGATGATTTAAGCCAAAACATCATTCTTATATTAAACAAAAGTTTGATCAATGTCGTCTCGCAAACTTAGACTTGGGAACTAAGAATACCTTCCATTCTTACTAAGAATGGAAGGTTTGCCAGGAAAATGCGGATCTAAAAAAAACGCATGGATGTCTTCTGATTCGTCTGAAGACCTGGTCGTTATTGCAACCAATGGACGTAGGAGCGATAAAGAATTTGAAGACTTTAATGGAAAATTAGTAAATTACATGCTTGAATTATTTGATTTTTTTTCCAGAATTTTTTCGTCAGCTAAATATGCTTTTTAAAAGCTTCGTAAGCTTGTGTTTTTTATTTTTAAAGAGAAGATTGTTGATTACATGGATATAAGATGCAGCAACAATAAATTCCAATAAGCCTCATTCTCATACAGGAGAAAGGTCTAAGTTTTTTCAGGATCTTAAGCGTATAATGGGCAAAGCTGCCATTGTCGACACGGAGGGAGCTAAAAGAAATATCAAGAATCTAAAAAAAATAATATCGATTGAGGATTACCACCACAATAAATTTGTAATGTGGATGAAACAGGCCTATATTGGAAAAAAATGAGATTGATCATACATTTCCCAACAACAAAAAATCATTCCCGGGGTTTAAGGTCTCTAAAGATGAAAAACCACTTTTAATGTACCCTAGCGGAACTCAGAGTTTTTCAAGATCTTGTTGAAATGACCAAAGAACTAAATTTAAATCTAAAGAAAGAGGATTTCGTTTGAATTAGTATTGATAGAACTTGAGGACGGGCGAAAAGAAGTTTTTTTTTCAGAAGAAGAATAATTAATTGAACAATCAATTAGTGAATATTTAAATAAGATCCAGGATGGATTAACTGGTCTCGTAGCTCAAGACCTTGATCCTTTACACTTTAATTAATGAACGAAAGAATAGAGCTGAAAGACAATTAACACAGGAGCGATACTTGAAGTAGTTCGTCCATAAATATATGTAAATGATTTTACGACTCTAAACCTTTACACGGTATTTTTTCTGCATACGTATATATATTAATAATATTTAAACCCAAAATTAAACCTCTTATGCAATAAATAGCACTAGACCTCATCATAACAAACGTCTACTTAAGGGCAGTTGATGTTCATTGCATAGTTCAAGTGGATGCATTTATTTGAATTGCAGACATTTCTACTATATGGAGCTTGGAAACTTTTGAAGTATGAATGGCCGCTGCTTGATATTAATATGGTATTGCACGTTTGATATACCAATGATATAGCACCGAAAATGGTTATAGTTATGGATGTTGATGTCGTTGAACGTGTGCATATAATTCTATCAAGGAGTGCAGAATTCAATGCATTTGATTTTATGAATTTATAAATATCAAACAAGCTAAACAAATATTTATATTTATTTATTAATAAAATTATACAAAAAGATTACAATGCGCTATTCACCCTTATAATGATTCTAAAGATGCAAATGGAATGAATCTCTGAAACTAATCTTCACTTTAGATAATGTATTCCAGAAATATGATTATGAAAAGTTTGTTATAGCGATTAATTTGTCTGTAGATGTATTAATTTTAATATAATCTGATGGTCTGAGACATTGAAGATGGTAAATGAGGAAGGTTTAATGGAAGAAAGTTAGTTTTTTATTGTTAATTTTTTTTAAAATAATAATAGGGACTACTTTATTGATTAGATTCGAGTATGATTCATTTAAATTTACAAAATTTTGGGTCTATAAATTTGTTTTTATATTTCTGGCGTTGAGAACTGTCAATATATTGATGAATTCTTCATCAATTTGTTTCTAAAATGGATTATTCTAAGCATAAAAATAGTTATTCATAATTTGGACTATATTTTAGATTTTTTTTAAGTATATTATATAACTATTGCATAGACTTTATTAGGCAAATAAAAGTTGGTGACTTTTATGATTTATATTGAAAGTTATTCGAGAAAAATAAAAAAAACTTAGGGGTCCCAATATACCCCATCGGCACGGCTACAATGAGCTAATGGTTCAGGAAACATTGGAAAAAGTTTGAGATTAATTCATTTAAATTTGACAATTTTGAAGGAAAATAAGAAGGCGTTAAAAAAAACTGAAAATATTTTCCAAGTAAAATGAGTAAAACGCCTAGTGAAAAAATCTTGATGATTATCCAGAAGCTGTAATTTTTGTAAAAGGCAAAAAGTTGCTCAGCGAGAAAATTTAAGAATGAAAAAGAAAATAAATGCGTATTTTTTCAAAATTTATTTAAAAGCGTCTTGAATAAATGTGTTTTGTATTGTTTATTAAATATTTTGAATCCAATCCCTTCTATTATTCTTGATCAGGTTTGCCTAATTTTGCTATGAGCTCACAGACCTCGGGCCGCGACTTGAACATCACTGGACCAGATTAAAATCAATGCAATCGCTTCTCAAAAATATTAAATTAACTCAGTAATAGTTTTCAAATAATATAAAATATTTTTTACACTTATCCTTGAAAAATCCTGACATTGATAATCATATTTATGCCAATCACGCATTGTCTTTAAATAAATAAATAAATAAATAAATAAATATTGAATACGTACTTTATTGTTGGCTGTTGAAAAGGATGCAAAAGGCGATTGTTCACTTGGAAAAACTCTACTAAAAATGGGAAAAACAATAACATTATAGTGTCTCAGTCTCTATATTCGCCGGAGATAGTCTTCTGCAACTTTTTTCTATTCAAGAAGATGAAAAAAAATATGAAAGACTTAAGCATAAAGACAAAATCGTCGAAAGAGTTAAACTTTTAATTAATTTATTAAATAATTTAATTTTATCCACATCCTTTCGATTTTCCAACATATACAATTGAAATAGATTTTTATAATAAGTCGCGTATATTTAATTTCAGGAATATTTTTAAGACAGATTGTTTTTTTCTGATGAAGCACTCTTCACTTTTTTATCCTCAAACCACCTCACAATTTTCTGACATATTTATTTGTTAAAAATTAAAGCATCGAACTTTCTCTATAACAATAACATTTAAATATTTTAAGAAAAAATACGCAAAAAAATGCCAAGAGTGTAAATGCGTTTTTTACATGCTCTCAAACTATCATGTTTATTTTTTGGCGGCTCTCCCAATAGTCAGAGTGACACTGTGCATCCCTGATCTAACCCCCCAACCCTCAACATATCAACAGGTATATATTCATTACGATTAATATTGTAATAATTATTAAACCGCATACATATACTAGTCACATTATTTAAATAATAATATAATTATTATTGGTTGACAATCCCTGATTTTGTATTGTTTTTGTACGTAATTGGAGAGCACTTGTTCATCGGTTGATGTGATTGCTCGCTCTTCTCTCCTCAGGTAAAATTGTTTTCCCAGTGAAGAGCTTTCGAATATCATTTCAAGTGTCAGTATTGATACCAGTGACGGCACATCGTTTAATAAATTGTCATCGATTAATAAAATATATTTATTGTATTGCTGTTTCTACGAGCGAGCTTTTGATGACTTTACGGATTTAAATTGGAATTAGATTAAGAATTAACGCAAGACGAATAAATGCAATTGCGATTAAAACTAAAGTAGTTTCGGTTGTAAACGAGGATACTCACACTTTTAGATTGCATTTCTCATTTAGTGGAACGTGGATTTAAATCTAATTAAAACGAGGCGTCGAATGTAAATAGTGGAGGTTTTAAGAGATTAAACTGGGTATAAATAATCCATGTTCGCTCAATATTTATTGTGTAATTAGAAATTCGTTTATATGATCATGTCTAATGCTTTGATTATTTATTTAATATTTAATAAAAATGTTATGAGATGCATTGGTTCATTGTTTGCTCGAATCGACGTCTATTACGGAGGCGCCATATGACGCTTTAAATCTAATGGACTGAAGAAAATCCACATTAAATTCTTCAGATTACTTTGCACAGCTTCTTGGATGTGTTTTGTCACTTGACAAAAGCAGATAAGTCTAATTGGAAAGACACTTCTTTGCACAGGCGTCGTTGGAGAAATGTATCTATTTTATTGTATAATCATAATTGATTAAATAATAATAGATATAAATCCTCCGTGTCATAAACTTTTTGTATTTTTCTAAAAAAGTCTGAAAAATAAATATTATAAATAATCATTGACCTTTATTGTCCGTAATTGCGAAATGAAATGAGATAAGTGCGAGTGAAACGTGCAAGTGACACGTGCTGCGAGAGCTCCAAAATATCGATCAAATTATGAAGTATAACTATTTTTATGTTTAGAATAATCCATTTTTAAAAAAATGTTGAAAAATTGATGAAGAATTCATCATTATCTTGATTTGAAATGCTTGGGGTATCTGAGAGACCCCGTTCGGATGACGCGATTGTTTTCGAGCTGTTTTTTTTTATTTGAATTTAAAAGTCACGGCAAATAAAAAAATAATTCAACAAGATAAAATTATCATCTTTAGAAACGATGCACCCAAAGCTTTGGATTAACCCTTTCAATGCGGCGGGTCTAAACACAATTCTGCATCTGAGTGCGGCGTCGTTTTGGACCAAATTATTTTTTTGGCGAGGTAAATTTGTATTCACCGTTTACCGCTATATTATGCCATTTTCCTATAAAGAGATTTATGCAAACATGTTTGTGGGATATGTTCTTCCATCTCAACTAAAAAAATAAACTCGATTTGCTTTTATTTTCGTAATAATAAATCAAAATATCAATTGCTCAAGCAGAGATTAAGTGAAAAAAATGGGAGTACCCGAATCAAAATCAAAAAATGTGAAATGCAATTTCTTATACCATTATATCCGTAGGCAGTAACGTAGTAAGGAACATAATGTGGAACACCCATAACAACCCCTATGAATACGTCACCGATACTACTGCGGAGGTTTGTATCGTTACGATTCATATATTTACATATTACATGCTTCTATAAATTTCTTGTGATATGTTGTATATTCCGATTGATGCTTTGTTTTTATTGGCTGATTTTTAAAACAAACACCATCACTTAACTCGGTCTAGTTTACATGTAACGACAAGTTAAAGTTTTAAAGAATCTCGCGCATGTACGACATGCGGCCGCACCCTGGACACGATTTGTATGCGCATGTACGTCATGCGCCCCGCACTTAAAGGGTTAATGGAGAAACAAATGGAGTTATGAAAATGTGAGTAATTTATCCGTACTTCAACTTCTTTAGAGAATTCAGGAGCTTTTAGGCACTGAAGAAAACAGTCAAATCGATTACTTCGGACATATCATTCGTTGCAACGTATCGTCTTTTGTTATCGCCATGTTGGTCATCATGGAAGGAAGTAGAAGGAAGTAGAAGGAAGGAGGTTGTCGTAATAAAAACATTGTTGTCATGGCTCTGCTAAACCTGCAACTCAATCCGTTAAGGGGTCTAAAGTTGTTCTAGTTCGCTAAAACAGAAAAAAAAATCTTTAAACATTTATTGATTTATTATTACAAAAAATAATTACCATTACATTGTATAACTTTCTGCCATATATTTCCAAATCTAAAATACCATTCTTGGAAAATTCTGCTGACTTGGAATTAAAAAAAATCAGAAATGGCTGATTTCACTTCACTTTCTGTTTGGAATGATTTATTTTTAAAAAAGTGTTCCATATAACAAAACAAATGGTAGTCTGAAGGGGCTGAGTAAGTAAGCAGGATGCAGTAAATACGTCAAACCCAAGTCATCCATTTTTTTCAGGGATAAATCTGCGACATTATCGTGGAGGAGGAAGATTTTCTCTTCTCTTCCTTCTTTTCGAATCCTTCCCATTTTTTTCAGACACTTCTGAGTGATGGCCCACTTTGTGCCGGTTATATTTGACAGTTCTTTGATAGTTAAAGTACGTTTTTTTTCAATTAAATATTTTATGGCGGCTTTATTTACTGTACAGAGTCGTCCACTTCGAGGCTCATCTTTTAAGTCAAAATTTACGGATTTAAATTTTCTCTATCATCGTTGACATTTTCTGACATCTAATACGTCTCCATAAATGTCGCAAATATTTATTGTAGCGATAGTTGCGTTTTTCTTGGAGTGAAACTGGAAGAGTATACAGTTTCGCAAATGCTCTTCTGAAGGAACAAATTCGTCCATTGTGACTGGGTCGAGTAAAAAAAATGTTTTTGTATTGAACACAGACGGAGACGTGTCACACAATAAAATAACTCGTCTTTACTCGTCAAAGAACTAAAAACGCCTGTTTCTAAAACTACCCTTTGAAAATACGACATGACTTTTTACTACACCTAATATTTGACTACGATGGATGGATGACATAACAGAAAGCTTCCAAAGCACCATTTACCCATATAAAGATTCGATATTTTTTTTAAAGATGCGAGGTATGAGTCTCTTACACTAATATTTCCCCAGTGTCAAACCACGACACTGGTTAATTTTAATATTATTTCAGTTAGATTAAAATTTATATCATTTGTTTTATAATTATTCAATGAACGAAGCGGATGTAGTGGGTCTCTTCCTCTTACATATCCCCTAGCCAGTGTTATAAAGAATTCCCTGAATTAATAGCTTTCGTCGGACACCTATCCGACTACTAACTTAGCTCAGTCGCGGTTAACTTACATTATCGAGATAATATGGATGTTACATACAAGCCATAATACTGGTTATGTCAGAATGTCTAATTTTTTTTATTATGTCGATACATTTGTCTCCGATGTATCTAGATATTTATCTATATTAGATAATTATTCTGCCTCCGTATTCGCCTTATAAAAATGATAAATATGATAAATAAAAATTACGAGTTCCTTCGAAGATGATAAAAAGTGCTGGCATCCGTGTATGATGTGATCTGATGGTGATTACTTTTAATATTAGGTAAAGCGAAAAGAAATGTCATTTTTGGTGCTATTGTTGAATTAACACGTCATGGTTGGTATTAATTTAAATTTCTGTTAGTAATCTATCTGTTTTGACATTTAACGACCAGAGATTGAAGATATACATTAGTGGTATTTTATGCTACTTTTATTTGATGATGTTACTTAGATAATCTCCGAAATTTATTGAGACTTCTTGAATATCGAAGGCCCTCAACATTGACATGGTAAAAGTGGGGAAAAAGATAAACCAAAATCAGAGGGACCTCTTAAAATCGATGATAAACTCATTAGTGGAGTACAATCCGTGTAGATTAATCGAGGAATTAACACAAGATGTTTAGATGGAGATAAAAAAGACAAAAAAACGAATAGCTTTAAAATATGATCCGTTAATTAGGATTGTTACTAGGTATGGGAAGTAGGTTTTTTACACTATTCCGGAGAGAAAAAAAACAATAATAAAGACCTGTGTCTACCTTTGGACCTTCATTGGCTGATAAAGGTACATCTCTTCTTATTTGTTATGTTGTCTTGCGAATAATTCACTATGAATTACTAAAATCTGGACATATTGTTACTGTAAAGTTGCATTTTGTTCAATTAGTAAGATTAATGAGGGTATTGCTTCAAAAACGATCAGTTTTAGGAAACATTCTTCAAATTCATCTCCTCGAACTATCGTCATAACGCATATGTCATTAGAGTGTGCAACCTTTTACAATAACCCGTCATGTCTTTCTTTCATTGCAAATAAATGTGTTAAATGAGATATCTCTATTTATTGCATTTTTTTTATTATTCTTTTTGAAACTTGTAGAAACTTGTAATTGGCCTATTGCTAATCATGTATTTGTTATTTTTATGTTAAGCTGCAAGTTTCTCTTAAAAATGTTTAAATAAATAAATATATATATATAAAATGATAATGGAATACCACACATCGTTCATTTGAAGGCCATGGATCATTTTCTTCGAGATAAATAAATACCATTCTTTGCATAAAGAGCAGCAATATAAAATGTCATTTATTTCCGCTTATTACCTGGTTTATATTATATCCCATTTTTACGTCGATGGAACATTAGCATAGTGATCAAAAATCACTTAAGACGTATTAATAAAATGTCGTTTCTTTCCGCTTTATCTAATACGTTTGCTGACGCTGAAAAATCCTGCTATAGTGAGCGACGCTTTTTCGGATCTTATCTGACACGAAAAGGTGTCCCGTCCCCGGTTTATTAGATCCGATTGCCGATCGACGAGTTTGCGAAATTTTATTATTATTATATCATATTATTGTTTATTGCGCGAGTGTAAATATATCGCGCGACGCCCGTGAGTTCATCGTCCGGCGGCGGCGTCCTTGTCAAGGCCGAGCACGTGGCTTTGGCGCGCGGGGCGTCGGTGGAAGAGGGACGCTCGCGGGGAGGGGGCGTGCCGGCGCTCTTGGCCGGCGTCCGTCGGCGTCGCACTATTATTAACCCGCGCAAATGACTGCAAAGCACACGTCCAACACAGAGCGGCGGCAATCGGTCTCGGCCTCAGCGGCGGCAGCGGAGGGCGAAGAGGAGCTCCGGCGGGGGCCCCAGCTGTCAGACGGAGGCCCACGTGGTCGCTATCGATCGCCGCACGTGGCCGTGACGACACAGAGTGATAGCGACAGTGAGTGAGCGCGACGGGGCGTCGGTGGGAGAGGGACGCCGCTACCGACGTCGACGCGCCGTCGCCGACCGAAATTCAAAATTTCGATCGATTTTTTTTTTGGGATTTCGAACGCCGGAGCAGGATCGCAGCGACGCCGGCGAGGGGGAGGGGGAGCACGGTCGATATCGAGCCGGGCGCGGGCGCCGCCCCGACGCCCCCCCGCGCATCAGAATGGGCTTTAACGTACCCCCACCCTGTGCAATCGATACGGCGTCCGAATGTAGCATCACAGTCCTAGCCGAGGGGCGCGTCGGTGGGGAGTGGGGGTGGGCGTTTTTCCCGCTCTGAGCGTCGGGAAAACTCGCGGCTCCGAACGTGACGACACGGGACACTAGACTGGCGGCGCCGGCTGGGTTCGGACGTGTGCCGAACATTGCCGACTGTTTTGACCGCGAGACGTACATGACCGAGTTGGGTGGGTGTCGCCGGTGAGATGCGGTCCACGTGAGACGCCATGGCCGCCTGCGGGGCAGCGCTCCTGGCGCTCACCGTAGCGCTCCTGCCGCACGTCTACAGGACCCCCTTCGTGCACGCCGGGTGAGTACAACAACGCCACGTGACAATCGCCAAAAATCCATCAAATCGACCGCAATCGACCCGAATCAATCATCAAAAATTCAATCAGTGCACTGCAATATAAAATAATAAAAAAAACATCGTTTAAAAAAATACCCGCATCAACATAAAACACGTGCGCGATCAAAAGTGGGCGGGACCGCGGCGGACGTAACGCCGCCGGCATGTGTTAAAAAACCACAAAAAACACAACGGAACCAATCGCCAAAAATATTAATACATAAAAAACAATATATCAAAAAAAAAAAGTGCAAAAAATTTTCCACCAAAGTTATAACCTAAAACAAAAAATTAAAAACTCGCGATTCGGATGCATCGTATGTTTGCGTAAATTAATCCGTTGAAAATTTTAAAATTCCGCGGCTAATTGCTGAGATATTTGGTTTTTTCGTATCCGTGCATAAATTTTCCGCCCATTTTCCCGGCGTCCGATTGGTCGACGCCGCATCCAGTGATTTCGCTCGGCTCCGCCCACGCGCGAATTCGCAACATACACACAAACACAAACAACATCCATCATATTATTGTATCATTTATTAAAACAAAATATATATCCATATACGATAAGCTTTTTTGTTTCATTCATCCACCATTTATCCATCTTCCACATCATCCATGTATCATAGTAATAATATATATATATATTTAATTTGTCATCGTGTGATATCTATTTATTTATTTAATGTATGAATAGAGCGTTGTTTTTTTATGTCGGCGTCGGAAAATTGAAAATTTTCGCGGAGAGATCCGGCGTCGGAATCCGAGACCCGCCCATTTCGCATTCAGAGGTGGGCGTTTCGGCGCGTTCCCGGGTATTCCCCGATAAAGCGAAAGGATTTCTGGAACCGCGGTCACGTTCCCGGTAGGCTTTGTCCGGGAATCCCTGAGACGGCTTA
>JAGXCT010034381.1:10589-28776 GCA_022495035.1 Philopotamus ludificatus
TCGGAAAACAATGTTGACGACCGCCGAATGGGTTTTAGGGTCGTCGATATCGCCAATTGACACAGTTGCGGATTGCGATCGCAAATCCCAAAAATTACCCAACAATCCACGCATTTTTTTTATTAATATTAATAATAATAAATATATATTGAAAACCCTTTACTCTGCGAAGAAATGTCGAGTCAGGTTAGGACTGTGAGGTCGTTGAAACTCAACTCTGATTCGACTTCCCAGTGCTAACTAGGTTTGATATGGGAGCGGAAAAAAGCGATGTCGAGTCACACTCGACACAGCAGTAAAAGGGTTAAAACCGACGATTATTGCCATAAAATGATATATTTATACAGTGCGTAAAAACGAGAATTTCTAAGAATAAAATTGGTCCCACAAAGACAATTATGTCTCGGGTAAAATGGGTTACGGGATATTATGGGATATCCTTTTTAGCCCCGAGTCTAAAAATACTTATGATTTTTTATGTCTAAATAAATGTGTTAATAATAATCAAACGAGCGTTTCTTTATAATAATTTTATGATAAAAATAATCACGGGTAATGATGGTAAATATTAGGAATTTATTATTCGTCTCTGGTCGGGATTTAGGGTCAAAAATCGCGAATCGCGCGGTAGACCACGCCCATCTCCCTCCCTGCGCCATCCCGCCTATATTTCATCAGCTGAAAATCGGCAACAATTCACGGGATGACCTTTTGATATTGCTGAAATATCACCGAGGCCCCGCACAAATTTCGGCAAACAACCGGGGCCTTTAAACATTTCAATATTGCAAAACTTAATTATTGCCGGGAATGAGATTAACCCACACAAACCCGAATCAATTTAACACACAAAGCGCAAGTTTCGGCGATGTTGTGTTATTAAATTTGAGTTGTTTTGCAATTTGGCAAAGTTATGATGTCATCATTCCGAATTGGATTAGGCACTAACTCGAGGAAGAAGACGAAGGGATGCGAGGTGGATGGCGGCTGACGCTGAGAAACGCCGCAGGGAGGGGGTGGCCACAATTTTCGACACAATGCCGACACAATTTGTCGGCGTTTTGTTGCCAAATATTAATAATATGCAGAATGATTGCTCGGCGGACTGGCGCAGATGTAACGCCGATCCGAATCGCTGAACCCGATGGCCCTCGAATCAATCCTAACAGTTTATGTGGAGCCATTCGCGATGGATGGATGGAGATTGGGGGGTGTCATCAATTCAGTGGTATGCCGTGCCTGTCGGCAATCAATTGATTCGCCATGTTTTAACATTGGTTCCATGTATTTGCACGAAATATCGACATGGGACTCGTTTGTTTTATTTTTCTTGTTCTTGTTCGAAAACACGGCATCGCTCCTCTTCTACGGCTAACTGACATAATCTAATACAGAAATCAGAGTTACACTGATTTTTACCGTGTATAATAATACCCAGAATTAATGTCGTAATTTATCAATGAAGCTCAATCATTATTTTGTCTTTCAAAAAATTTTCCATCTACCGTAGCATATGATAATCTGAAGCTGCCAGATCTGATGAATATGCTAGACGCAACAAAGCGTCCCAATCCATGTAGTATTTATTTTTTTTGCATTAATTCAGCCACATGAAAATGGGCGTAGACATGTTGAAGGATTATTTTAAGGTTTTTCACTAGACGTGAAATCGACGTCAAACAATTTAGTAGATCAAACATTATCTAATACTTAAATCTACGTTTCATTATCTAAATATCCTCGTTATTTAATATATTAAAATAACCATAATTAATGTCGTAATTTATCAACAAAGCTCAATCATTTTTTGTCTTTCAAAAAAAATTTCATCTAGCGTAACATATAATAATCTGAAGCTTTCAGATCTGGTGAATATGCTGGATGCAATAAAGCGTCCTAATCGAGGTAGTAATTTTTTTTTGCATAAGTTCAGCCATATGAAGATTATTTTACGGTTTTTCACTAGACCTGAACTCGACGTCAAACAATTTAGTAGATCAAACATTATCTAATGCTTAAATCTACGTTTCATTATCTAATTTATTAAAATACCCAAAATTAATGTCGTAATTTATCAACGAAGCTCAATCATTTTTTTGTCTTTCAAAAAATTTTCCATCGAGCGTAACATACGATAATCTAAAGCTTTCAGATCTGGTGAATATGCTGGATGCAATAAAGCGTCCTAATCGAGATAGTAATTTATTTTTTTTGCATAAGTTCAGCCATATGAGGATTATTTTACGGTTTTTCACTAGATCTGAACTCGACGTCAAACAATTTAGTAGATCAAACATTATCTAATATTCAATTCTGCGTTTCATTATCTAATTTATTAAAATACCCAGAATTAATGTCGTAATTTATCAACGAAGCTCAATCATTTTTTTGTCTTTCAAAAAATTTTCCATTGAGCGTTACATACGATAATCTGAAGCTTTTAGATCTGGTGAATATGCTGGATGCAATAAAGCGTCCTAATCGAGGTAGTATTTTTTTTTTGCATAAGTTCAGCCATATGAAGATTAATTTACGGTTTTTCACTAGACCTGAACTCGACGTCAATCATTTTATTAGATCTAACATTATCTAATACTCAAATCTACGTTTCATTATCTAAATAGTATCATTATCTAATGTATTAAAATACCCATAATAAATGTCGTAATTTATCAATGAAGCTCAATCATTTTTCATGCTTTTCACTAGATCTGACCTTTTTTGACATAATGCCGTACTCGAACGATTAAGTTGATCACAATAAAACTCGGCTATGACCATTTGGCTATATTTCAATAATTCAAAATAAATTATTCTTTTTCAATCCAGCTTTCCAGCTCGATTGGGATTAGAATTGAATTTTAACGATGGACTAATAACTGTAATTTCTTCGTAACGTTAGCGCAGGGAACCCATTTTTCATCTCCAGTATCTAAGTGTCGAAGAAATAGGCGATATTGCCTTGCAATAATCTGCATATGTTGAGACGTTATCTTGTTTCAGTCGGAAAAACCGTGCGGAAACCAAACACCCTGTTATTGAATTTTTCATATATTTTTTAGACATATTTGAATAGAAGAACAGGATACGTCGATCTTATTAAATAATTCGTTAGTTTGGCTTCGGTTTCAGTTTACTTAAATACGCCGCTCTCCTTCAGTTTAATTTTACAAATCAATGCTTTCAGCACAAACACAAATAGCACTAATATGACTGGTATTTTTTTTCATGTGAAACTGCATCAGGATGCTACTCTAAAAATATTGTTCTGACAAAAAGACTTATTTTAAAGGAACGTTTTCATAGAAATTATCAAAATAAAAATAACGATGAATGCGTACATAATAAATCCTGGATAATATTTTATTGTAGTATCATAAAAATGATAAAATTTCTTCTTCTTAAGCAATACAGTGCAAAAATTCGTATAAAAAACGTAATAGAAGAGAAAACGTCAATGAAATATTATTTTTTTATTCATAAAGCTCTTTAGATGCCATTTTTGGATAAGAATATTTTTTCTTGTACGTCTTAAATACTAATAGAATTTATGCACTTAATAAAACATAATATCTTCTTTTGTTGGAATTGAATGAATCAAGCTTACTTCCTCTTCATTGGAGAGTTCTTTGTCAGATAAACTTTCTAATAATGCTTACAATCACGGATTATTTCCAAGTTTAATTTTACATTCTCTTTCAATGACAAATCCTAATTATATTAGACGTAAATTGCAGTAAATGATTATTTCCATTTGCGCATTGCACATTTTTGTGACGAATATAAATGTTTGTATTAAGAGGAACAGCAATAATTCATGAAAATCCATTTTGTTTGTTGAGCAAAAATTTGTTGAGCTGTTTTTTGTAGTGGAAAAATTCGTTCCAGCAAACAATAGGGTAAAAATATTGAATTTATTGCACTCATGATATTATTTTTATACAAACACATACTAATTATTTTCGTGCGAATATCGCCAGACAATGGGACTGCCTGAATTGAAAATTAATTAATTGCATTTCTGCATATTCCGCATTCGGCCACTCGAAAATCTCCAAATTGGGTTCAGAGACGTGAATGAAAATCCGCAAATTGCAATTAGGGCGAGGAAAACGCTGTTTGTCGTTCGTTTTCCATCGCACGCAAAACTTAATTCGTACAAATATAATTTGTAATTTAAATTTTCCGTGGAAAATTATTGCTGATTTTTTATTATCATTTTTTTTTTGCGTTCTTTAAACGCGATGATTTGCCATATCGATTATTTCGAGTTGATGTAGTGCAGTTCGCTATCGAAACGGGGATCTCCATCACCATCAGGCATCGACTCGCCTGATACCGGTGGTGTCGTGTGGTTATTCAGGGCATGTTCACGCGATTCGTGCACCGGAGAGCTAGCTGGCGTGCCCGCGTGCACTGTAAATAATATCAATAATATAATAATAATATGGGTAATAATAATAACGCTCGCAATAACCGATTCGCTTATCAGTTCGCTTACAGCGAATAAAATAAATCGTCGCGCGTCTTGCGGGCGAATGTGGACCCGCCCTCGGTATTGCGCAATAAAAAAGAATGGACGCGGAAATGGCGAAAATTTATCATGCAAATTAATCGCGAGCGCTGATTACAGCGAAATTGCCGAGTCGTATTGGAATTGACGATTGCGACCCAATTGGGATTCAAAAAAAAAATTAATCCCACCCGGGAATGAATAAGTAAACGAATTTTAATTATGAAAAATAAGGCCGGGGAATAAATTCAATTTAATATACGCGCATCCTTCGATTTGCACGGTACAAACACTCGTAATACACGTAATTACAATCAAAATATGTAATAGATGTTGAAAGCTTATTCAATGCTTATTTAAACCGAGCTGTGTTAATGAAATGCTGCTATTGGAGACCCCGAGTTTTTGATTTTCCTCGAATAATTCTTTCAATATAAATATTTTTATTTGTCTAAATAAGTCTATATAATTAATATTATAAATAATCATTGACTTTAACTGCTTTTAACTGCGAAAAAAAATTAAAAACAATAAGATTCGCTGATGTTGCCAATGGCGCCATGATTTTTCTCGCTCGCATCCGGTACGATACGTGCTACGAAAGATCAGTCTACGACATTGCCATCGTCATATCAAAAATATCAACCAAATTATGAAGCATATCATAAAAAACTATTTTTATTCATAGAATAATCTATTTTTAAAAAAATATTAACACTCAAAGACCCGGTCCCGCGTTAGTGCGGAAATTTTCATAAATGGTAAACACCCGCTCCCGCACTAACGCGGGTTCACACGAAACGTGCTATCTAATGCGCTACAAAAGGCTTTCTTTTAAAGTTTAACGACTCGACACGGTTTCATTCATTGCTCTGCATGCCCTTTGTAAAATATATGACATATGTATTTATTTATGGTTAAAAACTGTCCTCGAAAACTTTCCAGTACTTACACATCGACTGTAACGAATTTAGATTTTTGTTTATCCATTCAACAAAATAACTTTTTTGGAATATTTATGTGCTACAACCCGTCACATTCTTTATTACAAAGCTAAAATTACCTACATACTACATAAGGATATCTATTTGTTTTTTATCGTCTAAAATACAATAAATCATCATTTTTACAGCTCGAAAATTTTATTTCTTATCTAAATATTCTAATAATCTAATATGTATACTATACGTATAATACTTCTCTTTTGGCCAAATTATCTCCAAAAGGAAAAAAGTTATTAAGTATTTTTTACAGAGCCGCGCAAAATCACAAGATCGATAAAAAGACGCGGGTTTAGTTGTAAGTTTCTTCTGAAAACAGCGGTTGCTTGAGTGTTAAGATAATGACGAAGAATTAATTAGTATCTTGATTTAAAATGCTTGGGTATCTAAAAGACCCCATTCAAACGACGCTGTTGTTCTCGAGCCCCCATGACGGATGTATTAACAAGTCCTAATATTTTATATGACTTTTTACTTAATACATAGATCCACATTTATTATAAAGTATTGTGCTGAATTTAATTAAATTCGAATAATTTTATACGTACATTTTAACGATTCAAAATTTATCTCTATGTGTAAATGTAGAGATTTCGCAATGATAAATTCCATTTTATGTGTGCAAATACAATTTCCATGTTAAACTTTGGAAACTGTGTTTGAAACTGTGCTTGAAGACAAATCGCGTCGCTAAATGTGTAAACAGCCTCAAACATCACCAGCTAGTTTATACGTTAAACTATGCATTGAAACATGTACTAACTTATTTTTTACACGGTCTTGAATTTACGCGAACTAATAAAATATATTTTTTTAAAAACGCAGGTTAATTTGAGTGTAATGTATAAATAAATCGAAAAAAACGTGCTGAAAAATTCTCTTCCTTAGTTCATCGTTGTTATTAGTCAGTATTTTAATCGAGAGGATTGCTGTCGGGCGAGTTTGGAGGCCACATATCAGGAGTAATATTCTAAAAAAAATTAGGCCGCTTCTGAGTCTTCTTTTCTTTATAATAGTCATAATCTCCATGTCAACGTCTTAATCTATCAACTGCTTCTTAACCCTTTCAATGCGGCGGGTCTAAACACGATTCTGCATCTGAGTGCGGCGCCGTTTTGGACCAAATTATTTTTTTGGCGAGGTAAATTTGTATTCACCGTTTACCGCTATATTAGACCATTTTCCTATACGAAATTTATGCAAACATGTTGATTAGGATATGTTCTTCCATCTCAACTAAAAAAATAAACTCGATTCGCTTTATTTTCGTAATAATAAATCGAACAAAATATCAATTGCTCAAACAGAGATTAAGTGAGAAAAAAATGGGAAAGCGAATCAAAATCAAAAATGCGAAATGCAATTTTCTTATACCATTACATTCGTACACGTGTATGTGGAACACCCTTAACAACCCCTGAGCCGAGATTCGTCACCGATACTACTGCAGAGATTTGAATGAGACACCACGCGCGATTTGAACCGTTACTATTCATATTTACATATTACATGGTTCCTATAAATATCTTGTAATATGTTGTATATTAATTGATAGCAATGTTTATTAGCTGATTTTTAAAATAAACACCATCACTTAACTCGGTCTAGTTTACATGTAACGACAAGTTAAAGTTTTAAAGAATTTCGCGCATGTACGACATGCGGCCGCACCCTGGACACGATTTGTATGCGCATGTACGTCATGCGCCCCGCACTGAAAGGGTCAACTATCTGGATTGTCCTTAATGGCAACTCCAATTTATCTACGATTTTATCGTTAGTCATCTCGGCTAGAATAAATAAATTATTATCTTTATTCTGTCCGGCTACTCTTAATCGTCCAATCTCTGCTAAAAATAATATAATAATAGTTATAAGTGAATAATAATATTTTTTAGTCAAATCTTATCATTGGCATTAGGTCTAAATAAAAAATATAATATTTTTTAATTTTTTCAGATTGGCAATGGTTAGGTTTGATTGTCTTAGACTTAGGTTTGACATCAAATTGTTTTTTTTATGCGTTGAATCGTCACACATCTTTGAAAGCTGAAATATTATCCATATAATAGTTGTTTTTACTTTAAATAAAATACCGAAATGTAACGTCAAAACGTCTTAAATGAAGATGAAATAATTCTTTCAATCAAATTATAAAAATGATCAAGCTCAAGTATTAATAGGTTAATATTATGGCTGAATACATTTTGCGAAATCTGTCATAACTGATGAACATTTGATATCTATAATCTGCTTAATTAAATTATCATATTTTAATTATTTGATATATTTACGGGAGAGAAAAGCCATAAGTTCGCGGGATTTATGGTGTCATTTTTTTTTTACAAACGCCTCTTATGCATATTGTAATAAATATATTTATAATTATTCTTTGTCTAATCGAATCTCTGAGTTATGGTAAATGTAATGAAAAATGTTTCACTTGAATATCTTATTATTTGATAGAGTTATGAGACATTTGAATAGCGCCCTGTGGAAATGACGATTTACCCTTTGAATTCTATTTTTGTGATAATAAATTGAATAAGAGATTAAAGTTTTCATAAATGTCATACATTGAATCAGACGCCCAGATAAATAATAAAAATGTTATTTGTGTGTATTATTTTTTAATTTTTTTTAATTGGTTGTTAATTTATTATTACTTGTGTTTGTGAAATGTTTTTTTAAAGCAAAAATCAATGGTTGATTCTGTCTAGTTTGCTTAGTAAACACAGGTTAAAGTCGCGCGCTTCATATGATGCGCGCCGCGTTCGACGTTTATTAACCCGTTGATTTTTATTAAGCGTATTTTTTATCATCGTGCAACTTTTGACCATATTTTCATGGATATAATGGTACGCATTACGCCCGAAATGATTAATTTTTATCGCGATGAATTCACACCGGACCACGCCTTTGTTGTGGCACGCCACGAAAGATTATATACCGGCTTTACGGAAACCGGATACAACGAAATTAATGTCATCTATAAAACACGTGCAAAAAAAAAAACGCCACTAATTTTATTTTTTGTGTTGTTCGTGGAAAATGTACCATAAACGCAATCCAATTCGTTGCCAATTTTCCAATTTGACGGTGGCGTATGCGGCATTTTCCAGCTGCACCCTCACGGGGGATCTGCACGACATTAATATAAATTGTTACATCTGCATTTTGTTACAAGTAAACTGGGGAATACGGCGTCGGTTAATACCGCGGGGGGTTCAACGACGAAATCGCCGCGGTACCCGGTTTTGCGGACCATCCTGTAGTCGACGGTGATAATTAGGGGGGAAAAACCACCATCAATTCTCAGCGTCATGCTCCACCTTTTCCATATGAAATATTGACGTGAGCGACGTCGCTGTGTTTAAGCCACAATTGATTGTGCTATTACTTGGGCTAATGCCACACGCCCATGTTTGAAGTCTATCGTTTGACGTTCCCATGGGATTTATGGCCTTTACAACGCGTCGCTTTTATTCTCTCCTTTTTTTCGTAACACTATAAAATTGCTCGGTGGCATCGTATTATAATCGCGGGCGTGTCGTTTATTACTTGACGTGTTTATTTGACAGCGACAAATAATGCTAGAGAATTTTTTTTATTAAACTAAAAAAAATTAAATTAATTTCATGAGCTCAGAGTTTGATCGTGCTTTTATGGGAGCGAGATTGCAGTGGTTTCTCGTGGCATTCTGCACTGCAGTAGTTCATATGAATTGATAGCGACGCCGTCCGGACTCCGGGAATTTGATTACGGAGTTGTCCTCATACGGGAATAGGGAGGGAAGATGGGGTTTCGGGACGACTCGGATGAATAAAGTTTATATATAGCCTATACGGTTTGAATCGCTTCAACGTATGATTAAATTATTTGTACAAGGATTATCTTTGAAAATTTTCTCGACGATCGTTTAAATACACATTTAGTTTTGCAGCTGAATCAGTTTTAGGATTTTTTTCAGCAAAATATATTAACACATTGCGTACGGGGCGAATCGCGAAACGTCGTCTTTTACAAAAAAAATCATAACTCTTTTATTAATCAAGATAATGAGCCGAAAATTAAATTACTTGTACTTCAACATTTGCTGGATAGTTAATGTAAAAAAAAATCCGAAAGCAGGAGTCACTAAACATTTTGGGAACGGGCGTAATTGATTTTATCGGCTAGCGTGTGTTATGCGCGCCCCGCACATACACAAATCCGCTTTTGACGTGGAATCCACGTCCCCCGCAAGCAATGTGTTAATAATATATCAATAAATATATGAGATTTTTGCCGTTATCTCTTCATACTAGATCTATGTTACAAATCTTATTAGTGATTTAAAATTGGCAAGCTTTTCTCTGTTGACGTTTGTTCTCATAATGTGCCATACTTTTTTTATGAGGGACTAAAATCTGTCCATGTCAAAACAATAAAGCGAAATGTTCGATATTTTTTTCTTAAACTAAATTAAATGGTTGATGGGATGTTGCAGAATCGTCCTGGAAAATTCAGTCGTTAATATGAAATAGGTGTGGTTGATCTGATGCATTTTTCATCAACCGTTCTACTATTTTTCTTCTTAAATATCGAAGGTCATCCGAACCTAACAATTTAAATTTGCTTTTATCCGAGAAAATAATTTTCCTGTAATTTTTTGCCCAATGGAGTGCATTTGTTGCAGAAAAATCATCTTCAGTGAGCCTTCTTCGTACCGTTTCGACACTGACATCGGTTCCTTCACCTCCAATTAACTCTGTTCTTATGCAGTTTAAAATCAGTTGGTTTAGCACAACCTTTTTAAAAGACGATCTTCTGAAGCGGTTGTTTTCAGCTCTGCTTCTGTTCCTTTTTGTGCTCTACACTCACATTTTTTTGGATTTTTTTTATAAATCTAGTCACTGCAGATTGACTTAACCCCACCAATGCTGTAATTTTTCTGTAAATTTTATTTTACCATATTACAATATACACCACTTCTGGTAATATAGTTAATTAACATTTACACGCCCAGTGGTTCCGTACGGGACCGCGGATTTGCGTCATTCAATGCCCGAACATACGTGTGGAATTTCTTTAAAAATCTATGTCTGACTCTACACATCGATACAAATAACTACTTCTAATGAAATAGTTAATTAAATCAGTATTTAAAAAAATCGTATTCTTTCCTCTGATTTTACCTGAAAATTAGGATTTCAATGACCGCTACTGTAAATATATGTTTATATTTAAATAAAGCGTTCGATACTTTGAATGCGTAAAACAGCGTAAATTTTAAAAATCGGACGTCCTGCTATGCCCGTTTCTGAAAAAAAAACCGGCCATTGATTTATACACATTTTTCATTTTCCCTGCCCATATCCTCAGTTGTTTCCCCGGATGTTTTTATTGCGGTATTGTTATTTATTTTTGAATCATTTGACCCACATTATTTATTGCTTTTGCGATATACGAGTCGTCCTATTGAATATACACGGGCCCAGAGTTTATTTATTGTTTCCTGTAAAAATGTACATTTTTTATCGTTTCCAATTGAAGGATGACCCACTCTCGGTCCTCGGCTCTACGTGACGCGGGTTACTGAAACAGGGTGACCAAGGGTGATCTCTATTTCAGACACGGAAGTGGTTATTTTTTATTCCATCAATAATAAATTTTATATAAAAAAGAGAGCTGAGCGAATCCTCGCCAGTGGTGTAGCTTTCCGCTCATAAATAAGTCTGGTCCGGCAGGCGACCTCGGCAATAACCGGGGACTAAGCGGGTGGCCGTAAAAAAAATGTGGAAAATGCGACAGGGAGCTTTCCACAATAACGAGCTGCCCCCCATGGCACGCCATGTAGCGGTCCATGGAATTGCCGGGGACCCCCCGGCGCTACGAAAACCATATTCCCCTCAGGGAGATATTTAAAAATTGATTAAAATATATAACATGCCTTAATCATCTCAGAAAACCTGCGAAAATAATATATTTACAATTTAAATAAAGAAAAAAACAACTCAATTTCGATACACGCAAAACGACGATATATCGTCGTTTAATAAATCGACGCTACAGTCGTCGAAAAAATTAGAAAATAATATTTTTTTACAATAAAACGATGCAAAACATCCTAAATTAAATGATACTCATAAATGCAATGACTATCTGATTGTCTATATATTAAATTAAAAATATTAAACATTTTTTTTGTCTGACGAATAAGGAGGGTATGGTAGAACCTTTCAATTCAGCGCCTGAATTTTATTACCAGTCGTTCTTGGCGTGTTGTCATATTAAAAAATGCATAGCATCCAAATACCAATTCTATTCACTTTCCTGATGCATTTTAGATGTTGTTGTCACTATAGAGTCTCTTTAATAATTCCCCGATAGATAAATTAAATAAATATGTTTTGATGCCAAAATTTACGTGTGACTCAATGACATTAAAACTCTGATTCATGTCCCTTATTTTGTAAATTAATTCAATATGTCGTCATAACGATATTCTTCTATTAACAAAATAAATCATTAGAAATAGAAGGGGTCGGAGTGCATTGAAAGGGTTGAAGATATAAATTAGGGGAAGGGTCTGAGAGATTCTATGAGATATGAACACGGTGACCATTCGCTTCTAGGGACTTTCTGTATTGAATTGATTACCGTAAGATAGATGGCTAATTTTAAAACTCACCATAGAAAGAATCATAAAACCATTTCAAACCCTTTAATAAATATTTTCCATCGCAAGATAAATATACAAATATTGCAAAATAAAATTAACAACCCTTAATATGATATCGTGTTATTTTTCATCCACTCGGAGACCTCAATATTTCACTAATTAAGCTAACATTAATTTAACCTAGCCGTGTCAAAGGGGTAGATTATGTTTTTGATTTTTCTTGAATAACTAAAGAACAAATATTATGAATAAAACAACAATATTCGCTGTTGTTGTCACGCGAGCTATGTTTTTTTCGCTCGCATCCGGTACGATGTGCCAAGAGGGAGTGAAACTTGCGAGTGACTGAGTCATATTGATTAATTAAAAAATTCAATATATCTACTAAATTATAAAGCATATCATTTTATAACTATTTTTATACTTAGAATAATAAATTTTTAATCATGACCGAACTAGCTTAAAATTTTTATTTAAAATAAATTGGTGTATTTGATATCTGTAAGATTTTCTATGAATATTCAGTGTCGATTCACTGGGTACTATGAAGTACAAGCAGGCTAAGCTTTAATGATGTATAACTCTCAGTTGTTTGATAAATTTATTTGTCCCGTTTTTCCCTATTTATAATAATATTTATAATTGCATTTATAGATGAGATGCAAAAATAACTATTATTTTTAAAGATTTGCCCTGAATAACTCAGATGTTTTAATATTAATTATGTATGACAATACTTTATTCCGTTGTGTGGTATGGTATAGTTTGATTTTAATATGGCCGTGTACCCCCGTCTAGACATGTTCAATGTGCGTATACACGTTTGAAACGTGTCCCATTATATGTCTTGCCGGTTGCCATGGATGCGTTGAATGAGTACCGTCGGCAGGGAACAAGTGGAACAAGAGGGCCCGAGTTGCTATGCGACATTTAAGGGTTGCTAACCAACGCGCCCTTACCAGACTGGCTCACTCCTCAGACCCTTTACATTAAAAAAAAACATATTTCATACCGAAAATATATATTTTAATTTGGGTTTTAATCAACGATCAATTATATTATATGAAAATATATTTGTTTTCATTTGAAAAACAATTTATTTCAGCCCATCCTTCGTATCTGAAAATATATAGATATATATATACATATATAAAAAAATATCGTTAAATAAATGCAGTGAGGCGTAACGCGTAGTATTGCCAATTTCATCATGACTGAGCACTGAATAATTTTAGAGGACTCTCTCGAGATGGTATTGCAGTTCACGTTTTAATAACGAGTATTATTTCAAATATATAATATATATCATTAAAAAAATGTATCAAATTATATTCGTATTTTAAACTAAACGCCAAACGACGATATATCGTCGTTATGATAGCACTTTCTTCCATATATCTAAGGATTCTAATTGTTTTGTCGGATAAAAGTGCTGCATTGATCTAAATACAAGAGCAAGATCGAGTAAATATGATGGATAAATAATTACATTCCATTCGTATTCCATTAATTTATCCCGAGCAATTCTAGCTGAGGTCCTTCGAATTATCGTGTTGAAAAAATATGTTTTGTATGAGTGTTTTTCCACGAATTGCTTCATTTAATTGTTTCAGATTATCACAATTGAATTTTTCTATCACTTTTTATTAATCTTGCCAATTTTTAACGTCATTTTATGTTGAACCAAGAAAATTCAACCGTATTTACTATTTGTAGAGTAGTTTTCGTCGAATTTGCTTTCACTTCAATCTAAAATACCTCAATTTTCATTTGGATTCCAACCTCGAAATGAGGTTTATTTTTTCACTGCCGATGAGTCAACATGTCCCTGTTAATATAACATTTTTGTCACAGTATTTATAATACTTTATTGATGAAATTCGTATAATCCGTAATAAAAATATATCCGACATTAAATGTATTTTTTTTTTTTATTTAGTTGTGCTTTAAATGTCCATCAATTGCAAAATAAATACGCATAAATAGATCGACAATCAAAATAAAATTGATTATTAAAAAGGATGATGTCGAAAAACGTAATTTTCCTCAGATGCTCTTTATAAATGACGAAGAACGATATATCGTCGTTTGATATATTGATGTTATTTCAAAGAAATAATTTAGATAGCGATCTAATTTTTTGATATGATGTAGTTAAATATCGTCGCTGTAAATTGCCATTGTCGGAAAAACGGATTTAATCATATTTTCAATGAAAATTTCAATGGAAATTTTGATTGTTTAATATGCGTGCTATTTAATTGCATTTCTTGTTAGCGAGACATGTTAATAGATGCATCGAGCCTCCGTATTGTCCGTGTATTTTGTTTTAGCATTCCGTATACCGTTCGTGTATACAATTAAATGGTTATATTTGCTTCAGCGTCCGTTTGATACACCTTATCTCAATTCAGCTGTCGCGTATTGTTCGTATATTTCCATGACAACGACAGCCCGCTTCCTCTGCGCATACACTGCGTCTTCGTAATCTGCACGACGGCGTCGCTTTGGATGCATCGTGCATTCCTATTATGCACAATGGCGGGGTGCATATCTTTAGCAGACACGTTTCATCTGAACCCGTAAATACCTGAAAATACTCGCAATCCGTTCGCTCGTGCATGAAGTGAGACTGATTGAATAGAGGCTTTTTACAGTCAATTCATTAGTTTTAATTCATTCGATTGGACTGCATTGACACGTACAGTCGACGTGTGATTAATTATTGTCGGTGATACCAGGCCACAGCATCACAAATGAGCCGGATTGTGTGGTGAATTTATAAGGGGATTGTAAATAAATTGCAATATCATTTGAAATAGCTTCGTTAATGAATTCGCGAGTTATTTTTGAGTTCCCTGCGCCAATTCAGCGGGATCGGCCCCCGAAAATCCGGAGCTCGGGTCCAAAATTTATTTTTAGATCGTCCCGGGACGTATGCAGACGCATGACAATTGCAGCCTTAACCTTTTCGAGTCACGGCCGCGCTGAAAAAGAAAATTTCTTTGTAATGCGAGAGCGCGGTAACGACGGCCTTAAACTTTTCACAATCGGCACTTTCGCGCGAATTATTTTCCATGATGAATGCTGCACCGGAGTTAAATTGGATTTTCGCTTAGAATATGGTGTACAATGTATTTAATCTCTCTGAAAATTTCAGCGAGAGAAAATTTTCAGGGCAGAGCGTCCCACGACGCCTTTATATGTGGCGCAGTAATGGCGACCTTAAACTTTTCACAAGACTCTCTCACAATTTTTATTTTTTTGATAAATGCTGCACCGCACTTGAATTCATATTTTTATTTTTCGGAACTCAATTGATAATTGAGATTCATAATAATAATATAAATACAGCAGTTCTAATTTTTTATAATATCTAAAAATTTTGAAGCTGTATAAAAAATACTAAAAATAAGATTAAAAGAGAAAAAACATTTTGTGATACTGGGTGATTTTAAATTGACAGGCTTTTCTCTGTTGACTTTTGTTTTCATAATGTGCCATAATTTTTTTACGAGATTTAAATCAGGACTAAAACCTGTCCATGTAAAAACAAGAAAGCGAAAAGTTATATATTTTTTTCTTAAACTAAAGTAAATAGTTAAAAAAAGCTTTTACTGGTTTGACCCAATGGCATCTTGCAGAATCGTCCTGGAAAATGCAGTCGTTTATATGAGATAGGTGTGGTTCTATGGATGGAGCAAATTTCTCATTAAAAGCAATGACGGTTCCACCGTCGAACACCAAATCTTCAACTCCATAGTGAGTAAAGCATCCTCAATTAATTTCTCCTGCTAGATGCTCCACAGTTGTTCTGATTTTTTGTCAAACTTTTTCCTGATTTCTTTCTTACATACTGAATGACATCCGTGTAAGTGGTTTTTTCGCTGATGATCTTACCATAAAACCATCTTCCCTGAGCCTTCTCTGTACTGTTTCGACAATAACTTTAGTTCCTCTACTTCCTATGAATTCTGTTCTTATATTCACTCAATTTTAAATCAGTTCGTTAAGTAGAACCCTTTTAAAAGACTATCTTCTGGAGCAGTTGTCTTCCACATTGATCCTGTTCCTTTTTTACGCGCCACGATTCGATTTGTCAAGTGGGTTCATTTCTTCATTTAAAGATGTTAAAACTACCTCTGGTAAAGTAGTTAATTAAAACAGTACTTTATAAAAACAAATAGATCAGTCTTTAATCGTGGCCATTAAAAAGCTCATCAGATCTGCGGTCCCATTGGCACTAAACAAATTAAGTTCTAATTAATCCGAATATGCTGGACGTTTTTAAGCATCCACAGTTCACTCTCTATTTTATGCTACAACAGCAGTTTATTCAATACAATTCTATATCAATTATTCGTAATATCTAAACAAAATTTTAAACGACGATATATCGTCGTTTGATATATTGACGTTCTTACCATGAAATATATTAGATAAAGATCTAATATTTTTGATAAAATCATGTTAAATATCGTGGCTATGTGTTGTTATAATCGGAAAAACATATTTAAGCATATATTTAAAGAAAATTTCAATGGAAAATCGTATATTATGATTTCGTTTTAAATTGTCTTAGATATGTAAGAGCTAAATACGGATGCTGAGACAATATTGTTTTGGCTGAAAATGTCTGTAAAATATATATTGAATCAACTGCAATTCGTTTGTGCAGGTAAATTAAGTGTACATTGCAATTAGTGGAATTTATTAATTATGACGCAATTCTCTAGCACATCTCTAGTATTCCGTTTGTGGAATTACTGCAGAGAGCATAACAAATTTTGTACCGCCGAGTGAATAGCGTATTTCATAACGTCTATTTTTTTCAGAGGTAATGCGCTTTGAACACGTGCAAAAATTGATAACGTTTTTCCACTCAAAGAGATAATTATGAAAATTAATTAAATTTTACGTAAACCGATTTTAGTTGCACGAGAAATTCCTCTTCGTAATTCTGTTCATCAGAGGAAATTTTAAAACAATGCTGTGGAATATCTGTACGCTATGTACAATATTAGCCCATTGCAAATATATCGTATTACAGGCATACCCGTTAAACTTAACTAACCCGGGTTAATTAAACAAGGGTGTAGAGAGCAAACTAAACCGCACTGCAATAATGCAATATCGGAAAAGCGGCAATGCAATATTTGCCGACGGCGGAAATGCAGCTGATTTTAATCCTCGTTTGACATCCAAACAACGCCCCAATTATTATTGTTATTTTTCGATACGATTTTTTTCCCCTCTCTCTCTCTCTCTCGTATAATATCGTCGAAATTGAAACGGATAATCAATTTTCCGGGTGTATGGCATAGGTGAAATTCGATTAACGGCAGGTTAACCTCCGGCGTTGGGTATGACAGCTCTTAATGGATAGGCCTGCATCATCCCCATCGAATAAATCAAATATAGCCCCGGTACGAAACGTCGATATAACCGATCGTGATACAGGGGAGCCATTAAAATTGAACGTTAAATTTGAATAAAAATTCCATATTTAGACTAATACAATACGGCCGGAATGGTTATGCGACTTGGATCTATGAGTTATGAGGGTGATTTCCAAATTAATCATCGTTTCAGCCAAACTCGATCGTGGAAAAAATGCTGTAATTCGATTCGGATGTGCCGAATTTGAATAGCTGAACGAAAATACAGAATTATATTAAATGCTAATTTTAATTAGATTTACGAGCATTTCTAAATATATAATTAGCTCAAATAATAAACCTAATTGTTTATGTCTAGAGATAATATTATAGAATGAATCTTAAGCACAAGATAAATATCCGAGCAAAATAACCCCTAAACCGATATCACGTTATTTTTCATCCCCTCAATATTCCATAACAACATAGCTCTAATAGAGTCTCAGAAAGTATCAATGTTTGAGGTATCTTTAATCACAAAAAAATAATCGAGCTAACATTAATTTAACACTCAAGGACCCGGGCCCGCGTTAGTGCGTAAATTTTCGTAAACGGTAAACACCCGCTCCCG
>JAGXCT010034382.1:0-26576 GCA_022495035.1 Philopotamus ludificatus
TCGAATTAATACTATTCGCTGTATCATATAGATTATCTCCCTGTTCTCATAAAATCCTGAATACAATGTTTTCAAAAAAAAATAATCCATATATGGTATATTTATGGAATTGATAATTATTTTTTAAAAAAAAAATGTTGGTCAGGAAATATGAAATTGGGTAAAAATAAAAAAAAGCATTGATTATTTATTAATATATTAAATAGTATGAATTATTTAATATTACAGATCATTATATATCGAGTTGGTGATGTTTTATATATAAACCCGATCAATATTATGTAGTTAATATTAGATATTTATAATAAGCTATTTTTCAACTAGTTTTACAATCGTCGACTGGATTATCGGGTTTTTCCAAATTGCCCAATTCTTCGTACCATTGCTTTTCAAATTCTGTCAATTCCTGCGGTTTTTTGTACTGAAAGCATATATTAAATGTTAAAATAACGTATTAATTATCGAAACATATGTAAAACTTACGCTTATAATGAGAGTGTTGAGTTTGTGAATAAACGAAACGTTCGCTTGTGCGAGTGGAATTCCTATTCTCTCCATCTCGGGTATTTTAAGCTTTTTATAATACTTTTTATTGGTTGTTTTGACGATCAGGCAATTTTCGTTTTGATCGGCTGCCACTGAATAGACTTCAATGGGATACGGAAGGTTTCTGATTCGCCATTCTAGATTGTTTCTAGTGTTGCGACGGATAAATACAGGCTGAAAAGAGAAGTAAGGGGATTAGTAAGCGGTATTGTTGATCATGAGATATATAGAATCGTTTTATACTTGATCACTGGACTCGCGTAGTTCAACTGGGGCTTGCGTCTCCTCCGGTGGAGGTTCGCCTAGTTCGACGACCCAGCTGGCCTCGGCGCCTAGGGGTCCTAGGCTAGCGGGGCGCCAGGCACGGCGCACGAGACAAGCGGTAGCTACGAGCCATTCTTCGGCAAGCTGCTCTCCACCAGGTAACTCTGCGCGCAGGCGCCTTGAGCCTCCTTCGCGCCAACAGTTGACTTTGCTCCGCCGCAGTCGCTGCAGCCAGGCCTCCGCTCCGTCCGCTTTCTGATTCATCACTGGGGGCTCATCGATTAAACAGACTAATTTTCTTTTCATTGGTTGACGAGTTGCCGGGTAACCTATCAAACATAGCTGACACTTGCGATTTGGCCATAACAACTTTTCCAGCGTCACGATTTGAATATCTCTTTTGACAGTTTCAAATGATAACACATAAATTAAGAAGAGCCAAAACTAAAACGAAATAAATCCACTAAATTCATTAATTTATCATTACGATAATATCACAATATTTTTATGGAATATATTAAAGCGTATATTTGAAAAGGGGATTTGAATGTTGTACGCTTATATTTATCGATACATTTGCGATTTATTATAAACATGTGATATAATAACATCAATATAAGTGAATATTGAAAAATTACATCATTTCTAAATTTAGTAGCTTGTTAATGAATCGAACACTGCGTCACCGTGTATTTAATCAGTATTTTGGCGATAAGGTTTAACTTTTCGATCGTGTTAACCGTCAGTATTTCTCTTAATCAAAATTGTGGAACACGTTACATTCAACGCGAACAATTATCAACAAAATAAAATTGCAATTTGTGCCAGAATTGTATTATATTGTGTGGTTTATTAGAAATGTGGCAGTGAACAACAGTTTTAGTTGAGAAATGAACCCGTGCGATGTTCGGTGAGTCAAATAATTTATATGCACCCCTCGAAAGATGTAGTTGATATTCAATTTGCAACGATTTAATGGAATGGAATCGCTCTATTCCAATTAAAATTCCATTCGAATCAAATTTCCGGTCACTCAAAGAGAGTTTGCCGATCAATTTTCATCGCCGATAGGAAAAGGATTTTGATAGGAATGTTAGAAGACCAGATCCCACCCGGCTGGATCTGGTCAACGCCAGAAAACAGGTTGCTCTTCCGACGCGAGACAAGAGAGCATTAAAAATGATATATAAGGATCCAAATTGAACTCCGAACCGATTATTAGTTGTTAAGGTCCATTTGCGTCATTTGGGCTGTACGATTCGATGCGGAAGGTAGAAAATGAAAATTTAGGATTTTTTTTATTATTATTATTAAATACAATTTTGAGAAGCGTAAGCAAAAGAAAAAACTATCGCACGAAAGTGTGTTGTATAAACAGTGGTGAGCGTGTGGGAGGGACGAGTCGGTTTTATCTTCAAAAGCAGTTTGTCTCCGAAGACCTCATCTTACCACGGTGAAAGAATTCCGTGTTGCATACCGAAACACAAGGATAGGAAGACGAATATTTCAATTTATCAACGCTCATAAAAATAATTGAGATTCGGCATCTGTTTCGAGAAAAAAAATTAAACGAATTCTAGTGAAATAATAAAGCGTTATTCTTATTGTATCGGTGTCAAAGCCTCAAGATCAGACCTCGACTTGCGGTTTCCATTATGAACGCATAATCTGTGGCCTTCCTTCGGACGGACTCGAGATGTCATTGCGATTGCGAGTCTGCGACGTACTCCCCATTGTTTCGCGGTGTATCATTTTACAGCCAATATCTGCTGTATTCGATGCAAAAAAAATACGTTGTCGTGGTAATCCATCGGAGTTTACAAGCGGCTGATTGCCGGCTGGATAAACAAAGAAGCGACGCCTCGAGGGAGGTGTACTCGAATTCAATTAGGGTCTGACCGATAAACGATGAAAGAGCGGAGGCCTCCTCGCCGCTTCGACTCATCCGCCGTCCGCAACTGTCGTAATGATGGCCGATGTCCGGCCAGAGTTACGGGCGCTAAATGCAAGAGAGAAGCAGTCGGAGATGATGGGCGAGCTGGGCCAGTCCGCGACCGCAGGAGATGTTATCGACAGGTGATTATGGTCCAAGGCGGAGGTGTGGATTCGACTTCGTGTGTGGTCAAATCGTCACACCAGATCTGCATGCCGGCTATGCGTACGTTTATTATTTATTTTTATCGCCGTCATCATCATCGAGGGTCCGCGGTGGCGAAATGGGTCAGAGAGCTTCGCGGGTTTTGCGTCGAAGAGCGCCTATCAACATTGTTGCAATCGTTATGTACTTAAACGAGGATATTGGGGCGCCGAAGATGACTATCGGTCGTAGAAATTCGAAAGACATGTTAAAGCTCACGTTAGCCGTGGGTGACGAGAATTCAAATGATCACGAAAGATTTTTAGATTTATCTCAAATAATCTCAAGATATTCATTTAAAAATTATAATCTAATAGTATTATAAGCGACAGATTAAATTGAAGAATCGAAGAACTCTCAACAGGTATATTTAACCACTTCAGGCAAATCACTATAAAAAGTTTCGTGTACGATGTGCCCGAATCCAGTTCGGGCAAATCACTGTGTCAGCAAAATACCTACCCGAGTAGTATTCGGGCAAATCACACAAGGGGTTAAGATCGTGGTTTCTCTGGGGGTCTATGGGAAATTCAATGGGCCAACTACAAATTTAAAAATGTTGCGCGGGCCTCGTGTAAGAAACTCAGGGGCGGAAGAAAATAATAAGAAATATCATTTTTTTATTGCGAAATTAAACAAAAATATTTTTTTGTTAATATATAAAAAGGTAATAGACAAAACTCTTAATATAAAAATATATATTTTTCACAAAATAAATGGAAATCGTTTTTATTAATATTTATTAATTTATTATAAGTGTGTGAAATACGGTTGCAATGGCGTTTCAATCAGTTGATGATGGTATCAGAATTCGAGAAAAGAGAAATGCAAAATATAGTCGAAACATTTTTCGAATCGGGTAGAAAGTATAGACCGGCGGGGCACATACAGGCCTGCCCCAAAGAGAGCTTTATGCAGCAAAAGAAAAACGACTCTCTGTATACGGTAATACGGAACTTTTTCTCTGTATCTCCACTGACTGACAAAAAACAACACTCGTTTGCGTCAAAGCTAGCGACCACGTAACCAGGGCGGATAAAAGAATACCCCAACACATAAAAAATACGGTTTTTGTTCGCATATTTATACTAATTATTATTTTTTTTATTTGGAGAAAGGGTACTTAGGTCCTAAGATCCTTATGGGCAACCGGAGCACTGGTCCGGTTGCCCCTAAGGACGAACCGCTCCTGAAGATAGTACAAACACTAAATGATGAATTCAAATTATCTCTTTATTAACAAAATAAATGTAGAATAAAAAATAGAGAATAAAAACATTAATTCTCTATTTAGAACTAAACTAAATTTAGAGTAAAACTTCCATTGAATCAACCACCTCCAGTCCTCTCTAGATTTAGCGAGCTGTAGAGCTTTTACAAGGTTAATAGGCTATCTACAAATTTAATTAATATACGTTACTCCTCTTGCCACATATTCTAAGAATGTACACCATATTGTAGACTTTTTGCAAAATACGTACATTAAACGTTCCCTCTTATACCGTTCCCTCCTAGAACGTAAATTTTCAAGGATTTCGTTAAAAATAATTCAGTGCACATTGATTTTTCCTATATACAGTGAAACCACGTTTTTAAGGGTTTGAAGGGACCGATAAAAAAATCACAATTAGAGAGAAAACGTAGATTACGGGTTAGAAAGAAAAAAAATGAAAATAATTTTTTATTTAAATAATCACGCAAATCAGTTTGGTACATATTTTTGTGCTGGTTTAAAGTTCTTACGATCTTATAAAACGTTATTTCTTAAATTTCACACGATGCCCTAACAGTGTAATGCATTGAATCTAAAATCATTATCATCATCAAGCCCTATTGTGAAGCCCTGGCATCATACAACGCCCTTCTCCACTTTATCCGGTCTGCCGCTACGTGGCTCCATCTTAAGTTTCAATGATGCAGTATCCCTCTGTAGACAGTCCAACCACCTCAGGCTTGGTCTTCCTTTCCTCCGGGGAAAGGGAGGCTTGTTACCCATAAGCCTTTATGTATTATTTTTTTTGGACTTTTGACTTCCTTAAAAGGAATCTCGACCGTAGATGCTTCGTACTTCCAAATTGGTTTCATTATTAGATATAATAAATGAGCTGAGATATGTGAATTCCTGGACCGCCTTGAAGCTATACTCTTGCATCTAAAATATACACCTTACAACTTTTGGGATCTTCTCGTCATTTATTGCAGTAGTAATGTTAAAAATCAAGTCCAATGGCTGCAGTTTACTAGTACAGTTTTCAAGGGAAAAAGGGTAATTTTATATTCCTCAGTGTTAACATTAATGAATGAGCAGGGCATCTATCTAAGATCATCTATCTAAAATTAAAAAAAACCATCCTCCTTCCATATTTTGTATGTGAGTTTTTGGTTTCTATTACGATTTCTTCGTTATAGGAGGGCTAGACAATCTTCGTATGTCTACTACTTTGATGATTCAGGTCATCAGGAGGTGATAATTAGAGAATTGTCCAAAGAGTTAAACGCCATATTGAGGGTACATCATTAATATTCCTCTCATATTATTTTATTCCAATGGTCAACGAACCGATCCCTCAGTCGATCGATAAAAATGGATATTAACGCCGCACCAGATGAGTGTCTGGATGCGGTTTGCCGGTAGATGCGCACGCGCACCCGATCAGGATCACCATGCTCGACACGATCCGATTCGATTAATTCACTTACACGTTTCATTACTGCGGTAATAATTTCAGACATTCATTTGTGTGGACAGATTACAAGCTGTAAACAAATCGTTTTATTAATCGGCCCCGGACTTGTTTATCAGCATTAAGCGTCGGACGGGGCGTTTTACTAGATTTTATTACGAATTTAATCCATGGATGGACACATGGATGGGCACGAATAGCACGAAAATTGATTCCGAGGATAACGCAAGAATATCCTTTTTTTGGGAGGGCCACAATCTTGTTCTGTGGGTGCGTATTACGAATGCGAGAAATTGAATCAAATTGCCGGGAATTATCGTGTTAACAACCGCAGACCTCTTCATAGACCCCCATATTACATGGGGTATCATCAACTGGTCCCATGCCCCGTGGATCCTTTGTACGTGCCCTCAACTGTCGATCCGATCAGTAGCGCGCCGAGAATATTCGGCGCCTGTGTGCAGAACTTCAATTATCGCCCCCTGTATGTCTGGTTAAAAAAACAACAACTATGGGAAACTCTTATATATATAATATATTATTTAATGTCGATTTTAAGAAATGTAATTCATTTGAATACATTATTATTTTAAACTTTTTCTCTATTGGCGCCCCGGCGCCTGTGTGCGCCGCACAATCTAGACACGGCGCGCCCCTGAAAGTATATATCACACGGCCACAATGGGCGATTATGCAAACAATATTTTTCGCATGTTAAATATTTTAAAATGTGACATTGTTCATATTTGTGCATGAAAAATATTTATTTCCTGTATGAAAAATATATTTATGACAATTATCGCATTGTCTCAAGTTACACGAGTGAATGTGAAATATCAGTGATGGGCAAATATTTAAATTTAATCATTTCTAAGGTCAGCTCCGTATAATTTAATGAAATCGATACTGGGATTGTTTCAAATCGAGAAAATTAATAAACGACATTTATTGTTGTTGTTTTTTTCGTTTGACTTGAACGGCGTGCCGGGCTCGAAAGCCTCGTAAGTATTCAGAGTATTTCTAAATAAATTATTTTAACGATCGTTATCAATCGAGACTAATTAGTCGGATTTTATCTCGTTGATCGCTCAATGCATCTTTGTCCTAAAGACCCATACGTCGATGCAACTGTTGATTACGTCGATCCTTTAAGTGCACGTAAAAGGATCTAGTTTTTTTTTTTTTGGTAAACTGGTAATGTCGATTGAATAAATTCGAATAAACCGAATTAATATATATATGTGATATAAAATTCCTTAATTTAAAAATATACTATTTTTTGATCGAAACATTTAATAATAAAAGTGATCCTTTGTTTTTTTGTGCAGAAATTTAATTAAGTCTCGGAAAAGTTTAAGCCAGGTATGACGAATTATGTTAACCTTTTTAGAATTGGAAATTAAAATCTTGAATATTGTCAAAATATAACTCTTTAGTTAATAATATGTGTAAAAAATATTTGTGATAAGAATTATTTAGATTAATATTAGAAACATCGAAATTACTCATAAAAATATTAGTGGATATATTAATTAATGTTTCAATGAAATAAAATAACAGACCCCACTCATTTCCCCAAGTCATAAATAGATAAATCTAAAATATCGATCAAATTAGATTTTTTCTACTAATTAATGCGACGCGCAAGTGACGTGTGCACAGAGCGACGCCCCACCGCGTTTGAGCCGCACGCGACGCAGAGTTCGCCTTCCACTGTGACACGTGTGCGGTTTCACTCGCACTTTTGCATGCGCGATTTTTTTCTCTCTCGCACTCGGTACGGAACGCGAATAGAAACGCATATTGTTGTTTTTATTTATATTTCGCAATAGCGGACAATAAGGGAAATTGATTATTTATATTATATATTCATTAGACATTTTTAGACAAATATAAAAAAGTTTGTGACGTGTAGGATTTATATTAAATGAGTTATTCGAGCAAAAACCTGGGGTTCCAAATAGATTCCATCGGCACGGCTAGGTTGAAAAAATCTATATATCCAAATTGACCTCTATTTATCGACAAACATTTAGCGAGACCTCAAAAATTGGATGTATTGACCTATAAAATTGCCTTAAAGATATAGGAGCAGATTTCCCCTTAGCCAAATAGGGCGCGCGCCTGGGGCCTCATTAATTCGGAGGCCGCAAAGTTTGGATCTCTAAATGTATTTTAAGTGGCTACCCGCTCTAATGACTAACGGTCATATATCGAACAATATAATAAATAGACAATAAATAAAATAAATAAATATGCACTGACTGATACGCAGACCATGGTCCATGAAATCAGGCAGGTAGTTACCTTAAGGCAAAACAATGCAAGGTATCGGGGCCCTCGGCATACAACCCTGTAGGGGGCCTGAGTTCTCCTAGAAATAATAAATATTTGTAACATCAAGATCGCTAATATCAACTATTGAGAAGGTAATAAAAAAGAAAGAGAAGGAGCGATAAAAATTAGATAGTTTAATTTTGTTTTTAATTCTTTTTTTTACATAAATTAAAAATAAAACGAGTGGTTAGATTGCCCATGAGGGAGGTCCTCAAAATATAATTGCGCCTGGGGTCTCGCAAGTGCTAAATCCGGCACTGATTTCAATTGAAAAAATGTAAAATATTGCTAGAAAAAAAGGAATGACTAAAGAGACATAAATTGGCAATAAAACAAGACACTTGTGAGACATTTTTGTCTTGTGAGACACAAGACAAAAATGTCCCAAAATCGACCCTTTTGCAAATCAAATTAACCCTTTTACAGGTCAAATTAAACCTTTTCCCTTTAAATGACTATTGAACTACACTCACTGCTAAGCGTATGGGCCTTGCCAGACTCTCGAATGGCAATCGAGGCCAAAGGAACCTGAGTATCACTCGTGACGTGAGGGCTCCTCCTTCGTGTCCGTACCGCAGGGAACCAAATTATCTTGGTATGCGGTTTTTTATATTTTCAGAATCAGATCATAAAGAGTTTCCCTCTCTTGGCCATTGCTGGCATTGGATTTGTGTCTTCAACCCTGTTGGTATCGAATTTTACCCTCCCGACTGTGTCCTGGTAAGTAGGTGGAGGTTTGCCTCGTTATTCGTTATCCTCTTCTCTAGGCGTTATCTGCTTATAACGAGTCGCGAATAATTATTAACCCTGTCGCGCAATAGCAATCCTTTCATGATGGGAAAAACCTTCTCAAAGAGAGGAAAGTATCGAGACTATACCGTTTATCGGTCAACAGATTAGGGTTTTCCTTCCCAGGGTAGAGACTCTTCCAAGAGTTTTCCTCTCTTGGCTATTGCTAGCATTAGACGTGTATCTTCTACTCTGTTGGTATCAGATTTTACCCTCCCGACTGTGTCGTTTTCCTCTTCTATATGCGTTATCTGCTTATAACGTGACACGTGATTGTTAGCCCTGTCGCGCAATAGTAAGACCTCCTCAGAGAGCGGTTTCCTAGAAAGAACTAAACTACGTTCTAGTATAATTAGAAAAGAAATTACAGATTTTTGACAGAAGAATTTATGATTCATCCCACTGTGTCGTGGGCCGTAGTTTGTTGAGCACTGGCATAAGTTATAGAGAGTTCTTTAAGAATCATTTAAAATATGAAACGAAGAAAGCCATTTAAATATATTTGTCTAAATTATGAGTAATTGAAATAATTTCCCAAAAAATGATAAATCTGAAACAATATTAATGCATACATTTAATTGTTCAATAAATGCAGGGATCGTCGTTCGTCTTTGTGTCCTCTGTCATTGGCAAGTCATCCGAGGTACCCGTGTCTCAGCAAAAGGTTACCAACCACCGGTCTATATAATCGTTGAATTTTATTTTAATTCCATATTTATGAAGTGATTCACGAGTGATTTGATAATTTATGTGAGAGTGGGCTATTAAAACACTATTGTATGTAGAGTTTGTATAGAAAGGAAACCTGCATTGAAAGTCATCCAGTAGAACAATCGTCTGTTTGTCTAACACTCGGCCTCCCACGTGGCGCCTTCGGCCTGTCCTCCGAGACACATGGATGCATCAATTATTTTTTTTGCAACTCATTGATATTCTTCAAGCTAGACTAATGAAAAATTTCCAACGCTGTTTGCCACTCGAAAATGATTTTCAACGGAATTTTCCTCGTGTCATTAATTCGTAGTGATTGTTGATATTTGTTGGGCGATACGTATCAAGCGCGTGATACGATCAAATTTACATTCGCATTAGTGATTGTAATGTGTAAAAACGTTAGAACAATATTGGTATAGTGGAAACATTAACATAATTGGCCATATGAAAGGTGAAGTGGGCTAAGCCTTCGATCCAAAGACGAAATGTTGACAGTGCGCTCGAAAATGTACCGAAAAAAAATTAAATAAAAACCTATATATTTTACACGGAACGAAGAGTTATTCGTGTCATAATCGTAAATATATATTTTTTATTGCGCTTATATTAAACGTGTGTGGCCCGCGTGATATTTTGTTTCAATAGGGTATTACGATACGTGTCGTATTCGAAATATTTTTTTAACACACGAATAAATTGGTTTTAGGTTGAAATTTAATATTTCAAATATGCTAAACATTTCATTGTGATATAACGATTTTTTTATTAATATAATAACGCAATAAATTTTATATTAAATATTCATTTTACGGAAATTTACTTTGCGTGCAACTTTTACAGAGCTTGTAAAACGATAAAGCAATCAAAATAATTATTGTTTTAGTATGTTATGATACACGCGTACTAGTACTATGAACTATAGATACTGTAGCTATAAGGTTCTAACATTTTTAAAATTAAAGATTTTCTTGCATAATATTTTTTATTTATTACAGTCAGTCCTCGCGAAAAATACAAAATACATCCTCTATTATTCAACCAATGGATCAAGGCGTAATACAGTCAACCCTTCTATAGCGTTGAGATAGGGACCACGCTATAGAAAAAAACGCTATAGAAAGTTAGGCACCCATACAAAATTTTGGGTTAGGTTTTTTTCCTCTGCTCGTGTCTATCGGAAATATGTTTTATTTAGGATACATATTATTATAAAATAAAATTATATTAAAAACAAACAATAATTGAAGAGAGAAAAAATATGGTGAACATTATAAATTGGGTATGAGGGGATAAGGAATGAGCTCATCCCCTGATTGGTTGAGGAAACTAGTACACCAACCGAAAAAGTTGACGTAGTTATTCAAGATCTTCTTGAAATGAGCAATAAACTAAATTTAAATCTAGAGGAATTAGTTTGATTAACAGTCATTCAGTGGAAATGAGCATCGATGTATTGATGGAACTTGAGGACGGGTGAAAGGAAGATTTTTATCAGGAGAAGAGGAGACATTTGAAGTAGTTCTTCCTTAAATATATAAAAACTAAACTAAACAGTGGCCTTATAACCCTGGGGCGGGTCTTTGCCACCTGGAGGACACCTCCGTCTCAGTCATGATGTCATGACTGTAGACAGACGTTCTCCAGGTTATCTTGGCTCTTCGAATACGGGTCAGGTCGCCAGCCAAAGCCCGGGAACCGAGCTGTCACGCGCGGATTGTAACAATAATAATCAGACGAGGTTATGGCCAATTCGTATTTAATTCACGGTCTGATCGGGTGCTACGGGCACCTCCTGCAGCACACACGTCACCGAATTGGCCTGGATAGCGGCCTGGCTTCTCATAGCTCCGCAGAATCTACGAAACTACGATTATGCCCAACCGCCATCGCCACCACGTCTAATACCGGCACGCGACAACACTCGACTCATATGCATGTAGATTCTGTTATGTGCAAATGTAATTAATCGCATAAGTCGAGGACTAACTGTATTTAATATTATAAATATTCGCAGTAAAAAAACTCTTATATAATAAATATTAAGCCTTGCAATTTACGATGTTATTTTCATATTAAAATTTTATATAGACCTGTTTCTCTTTTATTACAAAAATGTATTGAATCTTATTAAATTGTGAAAATAAAATATTATATTTTCACATATTTAAATTATTAAAATACATTATAAATGCATGTAGTAAGGTTTTATCTAAAATTCGAACGATTATTCTGACTTATTTATTAATAGTTTTGAATATTTTAGTTTAATTTAATTTAAAAAAAAACAGTTATAACAAGTAATATCAATTAAATCAATAAGCAAGGCTTCGAACCGTTATTTTTTTCGGTTCAATTAAAATATTACGGTTTTGTAATTATTTTTTTTTATAAACCGATATTAATCAGTATTATTTGGTTCAGTTCCGGGTTTCGTTCCGACAAAAATAACGGGTTTCTGCTTGCAAATCAGTTGCGGTTCGAAACCCTGATAAAACATTTAAAAATAATTACTCAAAGCTGAACCGAATACCTAAAAAAACATTTTTTTAATTGAAATGCAACACAAATCCAAAGAAAATAACGTTTTATAGCTATTGATTTAATGTTTCATTCTGAATAAAATTTTTCTGACAATATTTTGAATCGATGTTCATTTAATCACAACTAATAAATTAGTTATTATTTTCAATGATAATTTCTGTAATATCATCATAATTATTATAAATATAAAATAAGATTTAATGCCATTATTATGTTTAAAATTTTTACATTCGTTGAAAAAAAATTGATAAAATTATTTATTATATAGTTGGTATAGATATGATATTAATTCATCGTCATGGATCATTTGCCAGCCACGAGACACTCACTTGCTGAGGGTTTGGGCCTTACCAGACTCTCAAATTTTAGCCAATACCACAGGGACCTAGTTTGTCTTGGTATGCGTAAGAGTTTTCCTTCTCTTGGCATTTCTGGCATTGGAAGTGTATCTTCTACCACTGTCGTTATCGGATTTTATTAACCTTGTCGCATAACAGAAATCATTCATCATGGGAAATACCTCCTAGTCCATATATCGGTCAACAGGTTAGGGTTTTCCTTCCCAGGGTATATTAGTTATGTGATAAGAAATGTTAACAGGATTAAATAAATTTATGATTATTTGGTCAAGAATATATAAGAAATTTGTTTTGGACTTATTTTATATCATTTCATATAACTTAAATCAGTGGATTTCTATTGTGATTTTTGCCACCATATGGCCTGTCTGAATCTATCTTTTTTATTCAATATTTTTTCTATGTTTAACGTAGATTGCGTATAATGCGATTTTTCGGAATTATATTGAGAGAGGATAGAGGTCGATTTATTTGCAATAGAAAATTTGGATAGGGAATTGAAAAAGAAGAAAAATATTTTTTTTAATATAAATAATTAGTCATTAAATAATATTCTGATTAATTATCTAAATATTTTGGCGAGAGATGTGATTATGAATATATTTAAATTTTTTTAATGTTGTCGTGCCACCCTGTATTTTTATTATGTTTATACAGATAGAGAAAGATTAATGAAAATGGTGTTGTTGATACGATCAAGTAGTGTGTTATTCGTTATCAAATATTTATATTTGGTATTGGTTTTGGTAGATAATACTGATATAAGTTGTTGTCGTGCATTAATCGTAGTTGGGAACGAACTAATTTTCAATAAACTGACACTATCTAATAATCTTCGTAGATTTAAAATTCTTAATATATTATCTCTGAAATGGCCTGATGTTCGTAAAATAAATTTGGATAGATACGCGAAAATATACTCGGCGCCTTTACCGAACCCACCGATACATCGCACAGTGACGGCCGTTGATGATGGACGATTGTTAATTGTCGGTTGATTGATTGCTTTTTCGGTGTATCCTCCCAACTCTTTGCGATTCTTTTTCGTTTTTGGGTGCCGAATGCTAATGAGGCAAACGGCAATTGTTTGAGATGTTTGCACACACCCATTTTCGTGTCGAGTGAGACGTCAGGGCTGAAAAATTAATTATTTTTAAAAATAATTGGCATAATGTCGATGCGGAGGAAAATTTCCTCACGTGTTTGACTATCGAATTACGATGATGTGCGCTAGTGTTAAATGTTGAGCAAACTTGCACTATGTTTGACAATGCTGATGATTGTCCAATTTATTTATGGCATGAATTGATATTTTCAATACGCCAATCCAGGGCCGCATTTAATACGTCGCGTAATTAAATAATAAAAAAAAGTACTGTACGAGCACTTGATGAATTTAATGCGGGGCTATTAATCAGATGCACAAAAGATTTTAATAGATTTGTAAAGGAGAAGCGAGTCTTTCGACAACACGACTAATGAAATGTGAAAGATTTATTGCATTCAGTGTTTGAATAAGCATTGAATTGTAAATTTGTTGTAACTGTTGTTTAAAATTTGTTAACTACTGCAGTTGATGAAGCGCGCTGACCTCGATAAGGTTACATTGAACACTTTTCATATGGTAAAAAAAATATAAAAATAAAATCATCATACGCCATAGGAGAGAGAGACGATAATTTCGAAACGATTCGCTCGGAGCGTCGTTTCGTCGGTAATGTATCGACGTCGATACGATATTCACATTTAACACTGCCCTCGTAAAAGACCGGATTCCACAAAGCGATGACAAAGACATAAAAATTAATTAAAACGAAAAAATTGTACGTGTGATTGTCTCGTAAAATGTATTTTACAGTGCGCCACGTACGACTCTTCATTAACATCTCGCGTTAATGGCGGACGAGGCCCCAACGGCCGGATAAATTCATTAAAAACGCGTAAACACCCAATGTTTATTGGGCGAAATGCAGAAACATGCAGATTAAAGTTGCATAAGCCGACGGGGATGTCGCGAAATGCGGCCATCCGTCGCCGATTATTGGAATTCTTGTGTTAATTGCTTCAATAACATTATTGTCGGCAATAACGCTAGGAACGTGTGCCGTCACGGTGTTTCTGTGACCATAGCCAATTTTCTTGGAATATCTTCAGCCATAAATTCCATCAAGGTGACATGGCGACGCTTGATTTTCTGCACATTGTAAATTTAGCGAAAATAATCTTGAATAATTATTTAACCCAACACTAAATGTGCGTGGAAAGGGTTAATATAACTCTTATATATCACTAACTTTTTTATAAGTATTCATTGACCACAATACTCGCTTCTGTAGCCACGTTTTGTAGCCAATGTTTTTCTTGCTCGCATCCAGTACGATGTTCCAAGAGCGATTGAAGCGTATACTAGTGACACCTGCCGCAAAAATTTGGCGGTCGGTCTACCGGCGGCATGTCCTCAGATATCGTCGGGTATGCGTGTCATTTACGCGTCATATTAATTAGTATAAAAATCCAAGACATCGACCAAATTTTGAAGCATATAACTATAATTATTCTTCGAATTATCCATTTCTTAGAAAAATATCATCAATATCTTGACTTGAAATGATTGGGGTCTATTTTCTATTATAAATAGACCCGCTTTGGACTACGCGGATGGTTTCAAGCCGCCATGATAGATCGGTTAATGAGTATTTTTATGAGGTTTATTTTGTTAAAAAATATGCAGAACTGTTATTTTTTGTTGTGTTGTGCACAATTATCCCTGACGCATCTTGCCATTGGTAGCCATGTTGGATGCTCACTTTATTGTTTATTTATTTAATTATTCTTCATAAAGACAATGCGTGATTGGTATTACAGAATAACCCAGGTCATCAATCACGCATAATAACATAATAATAACAGGACAAAAACATATATAACAATAAAGAAAAGAAAAGAATTATCAACAAAATGGCTATATTTGACATCGAATATATTTACATATTCGGCCAAGTGGTTGAGCAGAGTAATAGCTCTGGTTACCGAGAGTTTCCGAGAGCACCTGTCCTCACATTTGACGGAAGAAAAAGCCCATGCGAACGAGCTCGATGGTAGTGAGGTGGCGCCCATAAGGGCAACTCGCACAGTACAAGGGGGTTATGTACTGCACCAACCAACAGCTTGAAGAAGTGCTTTGCCAAGTAAATCGACCCTTCTTTTCTCGAGGGTTACATATCCCAGGCAGCTATGTACCCATGCACTGGGGTATAAGCTTGGGTAGAATTCAAACTCCCTCATTTAGAGATATCTTTGAAACTTCTTCTGTATTTTCTCTAATCTGAAGAAATTCGAAGCGTCATAAGGCGTCTCTATATAATGGAACCAGATTCGAGCAAGCTCTGAACCAATGTTTCATATAGCACTCGTATAACTAAGGTGCTATGCATGTGATGAGATTTTCTCAAGACAAACCACAACATTCTCGATGATCTCATACACGCGTCCGATACATGGAAACTAAATTTTAATTTGGAATCAAACAAAATACCCAAATCTTTAACAGACGATTGCTTAGGAGTTACGTTCCCAAGTCTGTAATTAAAAATGATGGGCTCTCTTGATCTAGAAAATGTTATTGTTGGACAATTTCCAATAGTTAATGGAAGACGATTTAATATTCCCCAATTGGGATCAAGCTCATTGATTTGTAGGATTCTGAATTTTCAGGATCTTTGCCAATTTTGGGAATCGTAATTACTCAGCTACTTTGCACTGATTCCGATAATATTCTAGTCTGAGTACAGCATTGAATGTGTAGGTTATTAGCTATATGCACTTTACTGGAGCTTCTTTAAACAGCTTTTCAGTAATAAGTCGTAACCCGTAGCGTTTATAGATTCAGATAATTTATTATTATCATTTTCACCTGATTTAGTTGAAATAACTTTTTTGGAGGCTCATTTGGTAAGGTGGTTCAAGTAAATTTAATATCTCTACCTCAACTGCTATGTTTGAGGCCACATCGTGTGGTTTCATCGTTGTGGAGACCGTTTTCAGTTTTTGAGATGGGATCGCTGGATCCTTTCTCTTCGAGTGTTTAGTTTAGATAAAAGTAACTAAATGCCATAGTTTTAAGATTGTCCTATGTAATTCATGTGGCTTAACCAGTGTTATGGCTTGTAAGTAACATGCATATTATTTCGATAATATAAGTTAATCCTCAGTTAAATAAATAGTTATAAACAAATACTATGTCAGTACCCAGTGTCATGATTTGGCACTGGGGGAGTGTAGGTTTAAGAGACTCATTTCCCTTGTATCTTTAGAATCTTAATCGAATCTTTATATGGATAAATGGCGCTTTGGAATCTTTCTGTTATGCCATCCATTTATCGTAGTCAAATAAATAAATAAATATATAAGTACGCCTCGTATAATAGGGTACTTCTAAGATATGGCCATAAGTAGTCGCTGGAGAAAATATTAAATAACCAATAGAATATGAATATCAAAAGCCAATTAACATTTGACGTGATTCAAGATATTAAAGAAATATTTGTGGACCAGGATAAATGCAACGAAGCAACTAGGTGGTTTACATTAAATTATTAAATTAAGGTTTAGGGTTAGTTGATAAATTAGAATATATTTTTATAGAAAATGTACCAATAATGGCAAGAAGTTTGAGATTGCAGAGGGAATTACAAATGTACAAGAAAATTCTTTGGAAAATTATTTCAACAACGCTTTGAATACATTAAACATCTTGTGAAAATGTTATTTAAATTATCATTATTTAATGAGAAAAATCAGTGTAAAAAATCGGTTCTTGTTTTTCACGATAAATTGATAAATTTTAAAGCAAATAATTTTCCAATGTGACTTTTCTGTCATCAGACGACCTTGGTAATTCAAAAATCGACCATTTCAATGAATACTTTAATTTTTACAACATCTCGTTACGGCATAATCATCTTATCTAATATGATGAGACGACAATTCGGCGCCGACGATTTCGCCCCGTCAAACGCGAACAGCGACGATTGCGCCCCAGTCGAATTTAAACAACGTCATATTATTTTTGGGTTTAGTATAATAATTTGATTTAAAAACAGTCGTTATTTTTATGCGTAGATATGAAGCTACTCGTGTTTGTCTTGGGCGCAATCGTCGCTGCTATAAAATGCAATTTATATATAAATGAGAACTTATTTATTGGACAAAATTGTGAAAGTATAAATATTTATATACTCGTATCATTTCCACAATTAAAGATTCACCTTTTATTCGAGATAAAGCTGCAGATTTATAACGGTCAACGTGACTTTCAAAAGCTATAGACCGCATCGAGGATCTCCTCACTTATCGCAGCCAGATAAAACAGATTGCATATTAGGGGTCCGCGTCGGTGCCTTTAACGGACCTCACTAATAGAATCATTAGGGTGTTCTCACAACAATGGTCGGAGGTGAACGGGGCTAAGGTGGTGCCCCCGACAGGACCCCCTGGTGCCGGCGATTAGTTTAAAAAATTAAGCAATTAAGATATCCCATTCTCTCAATTGTTATGGCATTTAGATGGTCAATTACCGGGCTGCTCTAGGGCTTCAAATCAGAATTGATATATCTTTTGATTTATTTCATTACTGGACGGTCGGACATGTTTTGGCCTCGGGGCGCAATATTCGATCTCAATTTGAGGAGCCACATCAGTCGGGATGTACTAGGGATACGATCGCTGAAGCATCGCCATGGACTTGCAGTAGTATTAAATTTAATAAACTGTGCAGAAATAGAAAAAAATAATTATATGAATTTAATAGTTAATTTTTTTTTGTAATATTAATTTAATTAATTTCTTATTAGATAGCAAATAATTAATTAATTAAATAAATCAATCTCAAGAAAAGCAACAATTAATATTAAATTTTGATTGAATTCGCAATTTTGTGTGGTTGATATATCAGTGGTAGACAATCTAAAATTATCTTATAATTTCCATTGTTATTGAAATATATTTTTTTATAAAAATCAGAATCCTATGTTTAAAAAAATTTGAATAATTTTTAATCTAATAAATAATATAATTATTTATTTAAATATAATATATACAGTCAACTATTTTTTTACACGGTTATGACATTATTTTTTTTACCACAATTCTCAAAAATAAATGTTTATACATGTATTTAGTTACATCCCAGGTGTTCATTGACGTTCAAGGACATAATTTTATGGCTCAATGACGAATGCTTAAAAAAATAGAAAAAAAGGGGGAAATTTGTCAACTAATAGCTCAACATCCCAACCTAGTGCGAGCTTTAAAGTTCCAATAGGATCTGCACAGTTTTGTATGACTAACCGTTGAAGTTTAGTTTTTTTTCAGATTAGATTAAAAAAATATTAGTTGTGTCGTTAGTGCTATTTTTATTTTAAATAAAATAAATATATTTTGGATAATTAATTTACAGTCAGCCCTTATATAACAAAGAAATCAGGACCACGTTATAGAAAATCAGCGTTATAGAAACCAAAGACACTCATACAATATTTGTAATTAAGGCTTTTTTATTATTATGGAAAACCGCGGTATAGCAGGGAGAGTTATAGAAGGGTTTACTGTATTAGGTTTTCATTATTACCATCGATTACACGATTTTCTTAACCACAATATTGATATTTTTTTTTATTTTATAGAAATTAATTTATAGAAACAATCTTCAATGAATACTTCTATGAATTTTATGATTTTTTAAAAAAAATATCTATCGTATAAAAAAAGTTTGGCAGTCCCTCATGTAAATCCAAACCGCGTATATCTAGACAACAAATGAAAAAAAAACTATGACAGTTCTTTTTCAATAAAATGCTTTAATTAGGAATCCCATTTATAAGGAAATGTGTTTTTGAAACTCATGAAACTTTGAAAGTGACTTTGAATCACTTTCGATGTTATTTAGAAGTAAGATGCTTTTATTACTCAATTGTTTATTACACATTAACCCTCAATCAATTCTTATAGTTTTTTTAATTTAAACCAATATATCTTTATTCCGAATTTCTCACTACAGAACCAGAATGCACATGGGAAGTAAAACCCTAATCTGTTGACCGATAAACGGTATATTCTTCATACTTTCCTCCCTTTAAGGAGGTCTTTCCCATGATGCTATTGCGAGACAGGGTTAATAATCATTTGCGACTTATTATAAGCAGATAAAGCCTAGAGAAGAGGATAATATATACCAAGGCAAACCTTCTAATACTTGCCAGGATACAGTCGAGAGGGTAAAATCTGATACCAACGGGGTTGAAGATACATATCCAATGCCAACAACGGCCAAGACGAACGACGATCCCTGCATTTATTGAACAATTAAATTTATGAATGAATATTGTTACAGATTTATCATTTTTTATGAAATTAAAGAAAAACGATTATTAAAAGTTCGAATTACTCAAAATTTAGACAAATATTTTAAATGATAAGGTCCACGACGCAGTGGTGTGAATCATAAATTCTTCTGCCAAAAATCTGTAATTTATTTTCTAATTATGCTAGAACTATGACATTTTGAATAAATATAGATGAAGATATATTCTTACATATCAAATAATAAAAGTAGGATATATATTTTTGAATAATGTTTAAAACAATATGTTTCAATACTGTGTAGAGATACTATCGCTCCTTTTCTTTCCTTCTAGGGAACTTCTCTACGAAGAGATCTTTTCAATGATGAAAAGATTGCTATTGCGCGACAGGGTTAATAATCATTTGCGACTCGTTATAAACAAGAGTAAAACGAATACCGACTCTTACTTGGCTGGAGGGTAGTTGAGAGGGTAAAATCTTATAGTAACATGGGATTAGAGAGGGAAACTTTTTACAAAAAAAGATAATCAAGATGTTGTATTCGAATATGTTTGTAAGTGTAGTAATCGAGGATATTTTTTGTTATGCAATTGCAAATCTAGTTTATAGGCACGCAAGGAAAGTAAAAGGGATCTACGCGATAGATCGTGATCGTGATTTCGGCGAAGGCGAAGCGTGAAGATCCGTGGGAGCGAGGGTCACCCCTTAACACGTACGCGGCCTTATCGCATTAATGGCCTAAACGCGGATAATAATTTGACGAGAGCGACTCGATGATGTAATAAATCTATCGGAGCTGACACAGGTGCATCGGCGGGGCCGCGGGCGTCGCGCTGGGGGCTCGTTTTAATTGGGGACATGAAAAAAAGAAGTCGCCTTCTGAAAACAGTTTGGATCTGGTTTTTAGGACGAACGCGGAGAAAAAAAAACGAGGATAAAAGGCGAACCAAATCGCTCCCCTCGTTCCGGTAATTATTATTGAAAAATTTGAGTATCGGGCCATGCGATATGATTGGCTCGTTATCCGGGTATTTAATATCCAATTTATGGAGTACGGACCTCTTCTATTTTTATGCTTAATTATACGGCCCCCAAATTATTTTGAACGGAATTCATTGAGAGCCGCGGACTGAATGTTTTATTTTTTATGAATCGTTAATCTTCTGGTTTTCTTTAATTTTTCGGATTGACGAGATCGATAGGGTTCGCTCGCTCTCCGGCCGATATAATTGGCCTTTCGGCGAGACCAAATAACAGGTTTCCGATCCGTTTTAGAGGCTAACTTTATTATTAGCGGCGAGCGGTCGACAAAGGGGCCGCAGTGCGCGGGGGGTCCCGCGGGGGCTGCGCTGACCCGCGGGCCTCAGTGTTGACCCGGGCGATGCAATTTGGCACATTGCGCAAATTATTTTTGCGCTAACTAACGACAGTCCTTTGAGCCGTGTGTGCGAGGCGAATCGCGGTTGAAAGCCGCGACCAACCGAGACGTCGGCTGGCGGCGCTTCTCGGAAAACGCCACTTTGTAGGGTCGCCGGCCCCGAGCTTTTCACCACTGTCACAAGTTTGCGGAAAATTGATTGTCGTAATAGCTTCCGCTTGCTTGACTTTATTAGATTTGTAAACAATTTCGCCCAGGTATCGCTAGACTGAAATGATTACGTTACAGCGGCAAGTAATTCGATTCAACTAGACAATTTTATTACGCGGCAATTTAGTTATTCTAAGAAACATGCATTTTTTAATTAGAAAAATGATAATAATCTATCATAAAAATCTATTTATACCAGAGGATTTTCTAAGTAGCAAGGTATTAGCACTAGAGACACAGATTCCCTATTTAACAAACCTAAACATAGAGCATATATTAAATAGTATTTTAGTAGTAATATAGTAGTTTTAGAAGCTTCAGCAACACAAGTTAGTGTTGAAATTGTCTTTCCTGGTTCAAAGTCTATTCTACGAGTCAATGGAAATATACACAGGGATCCTACACACTTTAACCGTGAATATTCTAACCATGCCGATGAGGTCTATTGGACACCCCAAGTTTTATTTCTTGAATAATTCTTTTAATATAAATCCAACATGTTACAATTTTTTTTATACTTTTCTTAAAAAGTCCAAAGAATAAATATTAAAAATAATTGTTTTTGATTGTCTGGCGATAAAAAAAATAAAAACAATTATATTCGCTGCTGTTGCCACGCTCGCGATGTTTTCTCTCGCTCGCATTCGGTGCGATGAGCCGAGTGCGAGTGTGCCGTGCGAGTGACACGTGCTGCGAGAGCTCAGTCTGCGGCGAGATATCGCGGAGAGCATTGTCATTTACGCGTCATATTAATTAGTTAAAAATTAATAATATCGACAAAATTATGAAGCATTAATAGAAATGTCAGGATATTCTTTAATATCTTGACATTTTTATGAATCTGAGAGACCCCTTCGGACGACGCGGTGGTTTTCGAGCCACCGTGATGGATGGTATATACGAGTTTGTTACGTTTATATACGTATTCGAGCATTTTGTAGATAACAGCGATTTAGAGAGATTAACAGCGTTATAGGAGGGCTGACTGTATGTTATATTATTATTATCACTTATCTTATTCAGAAATTATTTCTCAAAGTTTAATATTAGGGGGACTGAAAAATAATCAAAATTTTTGTTTTCGTGTGGAAAACATTTATTTAAACATATTAAATATTAATTTACAAAAGAGTTTAAAGAGTTTCTGTCATTATCAATGACCCTTCGTCAACATGTAGACAAATTTTCTATTTTCTTTTTATAAGACTCATTTGGAATTTCATTAAACAACTTTTCTATAAATGTTGGTAATCAGACGGTGCGAGTTCTGGTGAATATGGGGATTGGATAAAATTTTCAACTCAAGCTTATTTAACCTTTAACAGTTCAAATTGTTCACAATACACAACCCCTATGACCATTTCTCCAGGTTTAAGCAAATTGGTAGTGAATTTCTCCGAGCTTTTTAGAAAAATGAGCTCTTTTATTGTGAGGGTTTGGAAATGCAATGGAGGGTCGAGGGTTTGGAAATGGTACTTATCCGAAAGATGGCCATTGTTTTTGTTGTACAGGGTTATTGTATAGCACCCACTTCAGTTACAATAAATTCGTAAAAATGTGTCAACCTCCAAACGGGATAACCTTTTTATTGTGGATTATCTTGAACTGAAGACCAGGGACAACCAATCTTAGTATATAACTCTTCGATGGTTTGACAAGGATCTGACTCATCATTGATTTCAGGACACCTTCATCTAATTTTTGAGGTCGTTTTCTAGCGAAGCTCTTGAGGTATATATTTCCATTTTTATAATTTAAAACCATTGATGACACTTTTTAAGTTTTAAAGCATCCCCATTAGCATTTTTGCCAACTTGTCTTGCTTCGGTAACCTTCTTCATTTGATTGAATAAAAACGGCATAAAATGGATCAATTATTGGCCCTGATATTCCTCTATCTAAGGGTAAATATTTTTTTTACGAAGAATCACCAATTTGCAGTTTTTGTTGCAAAATAATATTTTTTGTTGATAAAAACACAATGATGATGAATCGTTTTACACCATTTATGTGCTATCCTAGTAATAAATACATTTTAGGACGGAATATTTTTTATTGTCCATCTTTAATATTTTATAATACTTCTTTATTAAATTCTAATAAGGGTGTAAATATGTAAACAATAAATATTTACAAAGTTTCATGTTTGACAAGGAGTTATGTTGACACACTTGGCTCTGACATATCTGGACATTAGTAGTCATATTGAACGATTGATTATTCGCAAAGAGAAAAAAAGCATATGAAATGATGGCGAATCGGCGACATAAAATTTCGCGAGTTTTCTTGACCCGATTTCTCATATTCCTGTTATTTATTCTATATTTTTTTTATAGAAACTTGTAGAGTAAACCTATTTACATTGAATTATTGCCCAATATTATGATTTAATATCTGATTATCGTGTCGAAAAAATATTTTCACCATATTCATGAATTATTATATTTTGTATATGACCTCAATATTTTAATTTAGTCAATGGCAAAAAAGAAATTGACCTAGAAATAGTACATCGATATACGTATGTATGAAAGAAAAAATTATAAAAGCTTAAATGGAAACAGATACGTCAATAAATGTGAGATTGGAAGTGGTGCACCAACTCGCGAAATTTATCGACACCAAGTTAAATGCAATATAATAATATTACTTTCTAAATATTTAGCAAATAGAAAAAAAACATTTTGAATAATAATAAGTTTTACTAGCTTCTTAAACCTGTTTTAAAATTGTGCAAATTGAGTCTCTGTCTCTAATAACACATACTTATTGCTTTTTTATTCATATATTAATTTTTAGTAAGAGATTTAGTGAACATTTACACATAGGTTTGAAAAAAAAATTGCTCCATCCATAGAATTTTTAAAATGAAAATTTATTTTGAATTTTTGGGAATACTTAAGAATGCATAAAAATTTGAAAATAATGTTCCATTACCACAAGTCATATTTAGAAAGTGATCTTCGAATCGAAACGTCGTCGAAAATGCGCGTCCGATTTTCTACGCGCACTCGAGTGTCTCTTGTCGGACAAGAGCGGAAGTAGCCTCTTTAACACATATTTTACCAGCGATCTAACAAGAGAATATCGGCGCTGGACATTCGGGGGCGTGACACGGCTAATGAAGAGGACCGTGAATCAATTACCGGGTACACAGGTAACGGCACCGGTAAGCCACGAGGCGCTGCCGATGCTCAGGCACCCGGTTATTGATGGCTACACCTCCACAAAAGATAACCTATCGCAGGGAATGTGTCGTCGAGTGTTGTCTTCGGCCTTATTTGAATACGACAAGACACTGACGAAGGCCGAGCCAAGGTAAACATTAATATCACAACATTCGACAGCTTCCTTGTTCGCGCGATAAAAAATAAGATAGGAGGATGGTCGTCGAGCCATCCTCTGTCAGAGGTCGTTGCATTGCGCTCGCTGCCCTCGGAGGTTGCCGGTTGTGTTATTATATTCAAACTATTCTTTATCTTAACGCGCCTCGCATCGCCGTCTCTGTGTAAATCAATTAATTATTTTTAACCAAAATGTTCACACTAATGTTTAAAAATTTATTAGATAACGTTTAACAAATGTTAAATTTTGGGTTAAATCACCTGCAGCACGCAACAAGTGTGGTGACACGTGGGATGTCGCCTTATCTCCACTATAAATATGATAATATGGTAAAACTGTGGTAAACGTACAATGAATGGTATAATTGTAATGTCGATCATCTCAATTAATCTCTACAATGTGCCTATAATAAGAAAAAAAATGTCAAAGTCAACAACAGAAGAAGCACAATTACTTAATTGTATGCTATTATTGTTCGATCGGTGTTTTAAAAAGTTTAAAAATGGAAATAGGAATCTCAAAGATGTTGACCCTAAAAATTAGATGATATCCTGAAGGCGATGGTGGATTCAGATCCTCGTCAAATAATATATTAATTATCATTGAAGATTCATGGTCTACAGAAAATTGTACAGGCAAGGAATTTAGTTTCCTCGTGAATTGACGGAGACGGCTTTCGATCAACGGCGTACTATCTGCGCGTCTCTTTGTCTCGGTATGAAGCCGATCCGTTTCTGCGGCGAAATGTAACTGGAGCTCATAAAAAAACGATCTGTTTCGGTCAATAACAAAAAAGAATCCTTCAACACGATAATTCGAGACCTCACTCTGCAAAAATAATACTGAAAAAATAAGAGAGCTTGGATTGGAACTTTCAACATCCAAAACTGATTACTTTTTGGTCCCACTAATATATAACGAGGTCAATTAAAATATACGAACGGAAAAAAATAACTAATGTTTCGTATTTTGTAATGTATGACGCTTCGAATATCCTCAGACTAGAGAAAATCCAGAAAAAGATTCTAAGATATCTCTACATGAGGTTTGGATTCTAACCCTAGTTTATACCCTAACGCATAGGTACTGGGCTGCCTGGGGTATGTAACCTTTTGCTTTTTCTTCCCTCAAATTTCTATTGAAATGTCTATATTGAAAATGGGTCAATTTGATTTGCAAAAGGGTGTATTTGACGTAAAAATCCTGTATATTTTTATCAGTTGTACATAAAAACCTGTACATTTATAACAGTTTGTTATACATCGTTGGCGAATTAGATCACTCTGTAATGCTAACCACGCATTTTCTTTAAATAAATAAATAAATATATAATATAACAGTGATAATATTGTAAAGAGTGTTTGATTTCTATAACGAGAGCTTTCTATAACGCGGTTTCGAGTTCTTTGTTATAGAGCTGATTGTATTGATATTATTTCAATCGACTGACAAACCCCTGATTTTTATGGAAAAATCGGTTCTTGATCAGTATATGAGTATAATATGACATGCTGAGTTTTCCGGAATATTTGAAAAATATATTCTTGCCACAATGAATTTATTTAACTCTACACCTTGTTATGTAATAGAATACTTATAGTGATTATCTATTTTGTTTTTAAAAATCAGCTTTTACTTATTATTTAAATACAAAAATATTTTTAAAGACGATGTCATGAATTTTCATGGTTTTATTTATCTTTTTAATTTAAAAAAATATCAGGAAACTTACATCAAGAAGCTTTACACCACAGAAAATTTTCAATTTTCAATATCTTCGAAAATATTTTTATAAAATTATCCTCTTAAATCAGGGGTGAGCAACCTCTTTTTACAACGGGCCATTTACAAATTGAAAAATGTTGTGCGGGCCGCACGTAAAAAAATTATACTAATATAAAATAATAAAG
>JAGXCT010034383.1:0-31779 GCA_022495035.1 Philopotamus ludificatus
AGAGAATAGTTTAACCTTGCTATAAAATTAAGTCAGTAACACTCATTCGATCGTGGAGGAAATTTTACCAGATCTAGGAAGAGTTTTTTCAAACTCATTGTATGCTGAATTACGATATATCGTTGTTCGTTTTTTTATACGAACGAGAAACATCTCAGCACTCAAAAGTTTGAATAAAATTTAAATGTTATTAAAAGAAGTAGTTTCCGTGTTAATTCAAAACCGTATAAAAATGATAACGTGTATTTTTATTTATGCTCGTTTCCTTTATTAGAACGTGTATACATACTTATTTTTTTTCTTAAAATGTATTTACCGCGTAAATTCTGAGGGGCAAGTGTATACACACTTAAGCATTTTATTGGATGTTTGATTTTCTAAAAAAGCTGAAATCGTTGATATTGTCAATACTCAAATATCAATATCCTTATCTTATAATTGTTCATCAAACATATACATCATACAGATATAAATATATATTAAATAAAATTAACATTCTGTTGAGAAAATTATCTCATTTTTTTTTTGACTTGAAATATTTTTGAACAAATTTGATGTTTATGAATGAATACGTTGATTACTATTTTTTTTCAAAGTTAAATTAGCATAGTAATAAGAGTGTTTCACATTTTGGCATGTGTCATAATATTTAAAGTTATATATATTTCTCTTTATACTCATACGTATTAATAAAAAAGCTTTTATCCCGAATATTTTTGTGTGATGTCGCTCGTGATAATTCGTTAAAAAGACATTAAGATCATTCACATAATGATAATATATCAATGTCGTATGTTTTTGTACATAATGCGAATTTTTAGACGGAGTGCCACAATTTTTCTATTCGTCACGGAACCATTATGTTATTCTATGAAGTCCCTCTTCGGCCGCCACTTTACAACCACTGAAAATTGTGCACGGAATGCCAACACATTTGGAAACAAGAAAATGTTGTCACGAATTCTCGCAAAAAATATGTGTATTCTAAATGCTTCCTTCAATATTTGACATGGAGAGCTGGGACTCAATGGCGATGTTTGATTAATGATTAAGACACGCTGATACGGAGGTGCTATTGGTATTTATGAACAAACACGTGTGTGCCTATGTTTTTGGGTTAACAATTAAACATGTCTTGTATATTGAAATTAACATTCCGCCGATTGAATATGTATATCGCATTTACAGTAATGAGCTTGGCTCTTGTTCTTGTTCACTCAGCGTAAATTTGATGTTTCAAATGCTGCTGTCATATCTGATATTCGTTTTTATTGACCATGAAAGAATTCATCAGTGGCTTTCTTCGACGGCATTTAATAATTAGTATAAATTTTTATCAAAATTTTAATAATTATCTCGATTTGAGGCATTAGTTACTCTCTATAAATTTTCAACGCTTTTATGTGAAATCTAAATCTGTACATATGCCTGCTATGTATTATTATATATTATCTCAATGAATCTCAAAACGTTTTAATTACCTGATTGTCTTTTAATTCCATTCGTCAAATCTCTAATATTTTTTACGATATTTTTTTTATGCCATGATGTTATATATAGCATATAATTTAAGATTAAATGTGATTTGTATTTATGTGATCAGATATATAGAACCGTATTATTCACTTGTGAATTTAAATTGGATTATTGAAAATTATACATGATTGATGTATGAATTGTTTTAGGCGCCCGTTGAATTGTTGGGCCCGTGGGTGCTAATTTGTCTTGTTAGTGTGATTATCACGTTGTGTTACATGCGGTGACCCATTTCTTCCTCATTGTTATTCTTATGATGATTTTCAACAATGAAAAAAGATATTGCTACGCTTTTCTCGACGTAATTTTGATGTTCATTATTATGTTACTATTTTCTATTATTATTTTTTTTTTGAGGCTTGACCGTGAAGATCAGACTAGACGACTGGTTCTCGTCCGGTAATTTGGATGTCTATCTGACAAATTAATATTTACGACGACCGCGAAGCCTTCACGAAGCGCACTATAAAACGTGAGCATGGCGCTTTTTGTCCTGCCAAATTGATTACGGGTCCTCTGACTGCTTCTACCTCCTAAGAACTACTGCCGGTGTTCTTATGAACTACGTGACACAGCTGATAAATGTTTATTTATGCTAATTGCACATTCGTGCCCGATTAGTACTACGTGTGGGCTTTCAAGAGTATGGTAGTTTTTTTTTTCGCCGAACGTAATTTAGCCATTTGGCCTTAACCATTTCGTATTATGTAAGCTTTGTTGATTGAAAATGGAAATATTTATTACTTGTCATGCTGAAAGCGGATTTTGCTGTCTATAAATTGATGATCTGCTCATTTTGTGATTGGATTGTTAAATCAATAGAAAAGCGAACGTGTTTATAATTATAATCGTACTCAGTGACCGTGCAAAATTATTCGTTTTAATCAGCCAAAATAAATTGATTAAAATAATATATTTTTAAACGAGGTGTTGGTTTTTATCGATTGATTTTAAACCAAATAAATTGAAAAACCATATCAGTTTAATAATTTATAATACCCATGAATACACAGGATTTCAAAGCTTATTTTTGTCTTAAACTTTATTCATATATTATTTCCTCCTTTCGGAAAATTTCTGGGATCCAATTTTATTTGCTCGGAATTCCGGATATTATAAAATGCCGGAAATGAAAATCATTCGTTTGACCTTATTATATGGAAATCAGCCGTATATTTAAATATAAACACTTTATATAATATGTTCGTATATGCCTACAGATAACCCCTATATATTAAGGTCGTTAGTTTTGCTAAGGCCGAAATTGGAGCTAGATTCTAGAAATGAAAAAAAAACAATGGTATATATTTTTTGGCTTTTTGCTTCATTTTTTAGTGTATTCTTAACCAATCCATCACGGCGGATCGATTCAAGGGGTCTATTTATAATGGAAAATAGACCCCAGGCATTTCAAGCCAAGATATTAATGAATTCTTCATCAATATCTTGACATTTTTTTATTTTTTTTAATAAAAATAGTTATTAACACTCAGAGACCCGGTCCCGCGTTAGTGCAGATATTTTCGTAAGCGGTAAACACCTGCTCCCGCACTAACGCGGGTTCACACGAAACATGCTATCTATTGCACTACAAAAGGCTTTCTTTTAAAGTTTTACGACTCGACCCAGTTTCATTCATTGCTCTGTATGCCCTTTGTAAAATATATGCCATATGAATTTATTTATGGTTAAAAACTGTCCTTGAAATAATAGATTATTTGGATCGAAAACTTACAAGTACTTACACATCGACTGTGGCAGATTTAGGTTTTGTTTTATCCATTCAACAAAATAACTTTTTTTTGGAATATTTATGTGGCACAACCCGTCACATCTTTTATTACAAAGCTAAAATTACTTACATACTACATAAAGATATCTATTTGTTTTTATCGTCTAAAATACAATAACTCATCATTTTCACAGCTCGAAAATTGTATTTCTTGTCTAAATATTCTAATAATCTAATATAAGTATACTATACGTATAATACTTCTTTTTTGACAAAATTATCTCCAATAGGAAAAAAGTTATTAAGCATTTTTTACAGAGCCGCGCAATATCGCAAGATCGATAAAAAGATGCGGGTTAAGTGTAAGTTTCGCCTGAAAACAGCGGGTACTTGAGTGTTAACTCGCCGCAGACTGGGTTCTCGCAGCACGTTTCGCTAGTACGTTTAACTTGCACTGGGCACATCGTACCGGATGCGGGTGAGAAAAACATCGCGCCCGTGCCAACTAAAGCGAATATTGTTTTTTTTTCGCAATTGCGGGCAATAAACGTCAAAGATTATTTATAATAATTATTCTTTAGACTTTTTTAAACAAATATAAACTGTTTGTAACATGTCAAGTTTATATTACTAGAGTTATTCAAAACTTGGAATCCCAAATAGACCCCATCGACACGGCTAAGTTAATTTGGTATATTCTGGATTTCATTTCTACTGAATTTGCTTTTCCAGTTAGGTAGTAAGTAATTCAATATTTTTGCTATTTATTTTACCGAAGACTTCTACTATTGTGGTTCTTTTTTGGCATCGGGTCGATTGAATTCTTATTTTAAGTAACTGGAATTTTTACAAATTTTCGAAGAGTGTTGTAAGAAAAGAGCAGGATTTCCGTATTTTAATAGATTGCATGTCTGGGATTTCTTATTTCAAGCAAATCTTGAGATGAGAAAAGCTTTGGACTAAATAGTTCTCGATTATCATCGTCGTTCATATCGTTAATTTTTTTTTCCTTGCAACAATAATAACTGTGAAAATTATCTTTACGTTAAACTGAAGATGATCATATTTTTTATTATTAGAAGGATATTTTAGATAATATATCGTCCTATTATACTTTTGATAATAATAAATTCATTTTTTCAAAATAATTAGACATTCTCGAATCGAAAATTTATTGTAGTAATGTCGTGTTATAGTTATTCTAAACAAAGTTGTTAAGGATATTCCCGTATTTAAATTAAGACAATACAATTGTAATTAAATACTTAAATCAGATAAGATTTTATTATGATAGTTATATTATGTAAGAAAATTAAATGAATGATATTTCGTTAGCTTTATTATATTTAATAACGTTCCGATTCTTGAGCTGTTAAAATAAACTTTGTTTTATCAAACTTCTTTCGCGGTATTAATACATGAAACGATTGTTTCAGCTGTGATGTTATAAGAATTGTATACGTATATAGCTCGTAATATACGAACTCTGATATTAATTTCAGATAAAATAAGTTTATTTCGAAGTTCATAGTTGTTTTCCAAAGAATGTTCGTTATTGCGGATGAAATTCCAATCAGTATTATCGTACGTGTAAAGACGATTTATGAACTGTTTATATTTACGATCGTTTCATGTTGTTTTTTTTTTAATTTGCAGTAAAAAAACCAAGTGGCATTTCGTTGACTGGAGGTCCACCTGCGACCTCGGTAGTAAACGTACCAGCATCCAAAGGTCCTGTTCCTTCAAGGAAACCGATCGCACGTCGCGCTGCAACTCAACTATCGCCAAGAGTTCAACCCTTGAAAGGTAAGGATAATTCAATATATTTTTTTTATAAGGTAATTAATTATTGAGCGTTGAATAACATTCAAGCGCATTCACTTTCTAATGAATGTATAATTGCGCTATTAAGAAAGGGCCCTTAGGGCCGATTGATTTTTTTTAACGATTTAAAACGGCACGATTTCATTATCTTATGAAATTATTACATATTGATCGAGTATAATTATGTTATTGTACTATAGGGACCATTAATTAAGTTTTAAACTATGTTTAATGATGTGTGGAAGTTAGTATTTCATTTGTTGTTAAGGTCGGTCGCAGAACAATGTAGTTATTTTTGTTGATTACATCTCTGTAGTCCGACTGTAGACACGCCATGTCTTTTATGATTAAAATATTACATGGAAGTGTTTCTCAAAATTTTAAAAATATTTTTGTAGTGTAACGATTGAGAATCTCTCTTCTATGATATATTATAACAATTCTGTTATATATGCAGCAATTTATTTTTATTTTCTCAGTTAAGTTTTTATCACGATTATGTATAAATTAAAAGTTCGAGTATATTACTGATGTAATCGCAGAATCATCTCACGATGCATTTCACACTATGCTCGTTCGGATCGTGATGTCAATTAGTTACAAAAGTGATAGTAATTTCTTGGACTTTTTATCGAATTGATGCTACCGACATAGCAATTGTATTATAATAGTTAATCATGTAATTAAAAACACGGCGTATTCGTCTTAAATTCACTTTCTACTTCGTACAAATTGTTATTTTTTTCAATATCTTTAATGTTTGGGAATCGGAAAATTGTAATTGAGCAGCCAGACGAGAATCCGGTATTTTTTTTTCTGACCTCAAGCGAAAATGAAGCCACTCCGCTGCCTTCCTTACTTTCGAAGGTTGAGCCCGGTCCGATCATCATCTGCAACATCGGTTACAAGGGCACTCTGTGATGTATGAACGTGAAACATTATCAATCGAACTAAAAGCGCTTCATAAATCTTTCCAACACAAAAAAATGCGATGCAAAGGCATTCGACCGACAGTTTGTCAGACGGGTTGATGATGATGATGATGATGATGTCCGTTAATTGACGCTCTTTAATGTTTTTAGACAATGTAGATTTATTAGGCGGAGGTGCATAAGATGCGATACATGAGCGTATTACAAAAAAAAGTGTTATTTTTTACTGCATTCGGTGGGCAATTTTCTTGAACCGCTTGACCCAAAAAATTAGTGAACAAATTACCTAAATAGATAGAGCGGACGTATATTATTATCATCACTGAAGTTACGCGCCGTGAACAGCGACAAATTTCGTTTTGCCGAAAAAAAATGTGTACATACGATTTTCAGCCGTGAAATACTATGAATTGTGCATGTGGAAAAAAAAAACAGGGTTGAATTTTATTTGAGGTTAAACGAGTTTATTTCGTTCCTCTGGGGAGAAATGAACCTTTTACCTTTTCCCCGAGAACATTTATAAACCATCTAAATACGGGGGTTTTCTGTGAAATGTTGCGTTATTCAAATATTCAGTGAATTTATTCCAAAACATTTTTTTTCATTTGATAGTTATATAATGAGAGGATTCATAAACTACTCCGGTTTAACTGTATATTTATATTTTTATTTAACAAATAATAAAAAAAAAAATCAAGACTTATGATACCATTAACTATGAGTGATTCTCAATACGAATTAAGACTTATCGCGCCTTTGAATAATCATCTATTCGTTTTCTAGTATTTCTTACATTTTTCCTAAAATGGCTGGTAGTTGCTGGGTATATTTAATCTATCTTTCAGTAATTCTGATCGATGCTCACAGAACAATATTGCAATCTTTTATTTTTTATTAGATGCGATTTCTTTTCGGAATATACTCTGAACATCACTCTCCTCTTTTTTCATTATTATTAAGCCATCTAGTCGAAAGTTTTCATTATTTAATCAAATTACGAAGGCATCATTTTCTTTAACCGATTTATTTATAATGAAAAATATACCCAAGCATTTCAGGTCAAGATATTAATGAAATATTCGTCAATATCTTGACTTTTTTTTAAAAATGGATTATTCTAAGAATAAACATAGTTATTCATGAAATGCTTCATAATTTGGATATTTTAACTAATCAATATGACGTGAAAATTACACGCACACTCGACGATGTCCAGCCCCAGACTGGGGACAAGCCGCCAACTCAAAGTTCTCGTGGCACGTGTCACTAGTATGTTTCACTCGCACTTGGCACATCGTATCTGATGCGAGAGAAAAACGTACTTTTTATCTTTTTCGCAATTGCGGATAATAAAGGTCAATGATTATTATAATATTTATTATATAAATATTTATTCTTTAGACTTTTTTATACAAATGAAAAAAGTTTGTATCATGTAGGATTTATACTAAAAGAGTTATTCGAGAACAATTTAGGGTCCCAAATATACCCCATCGGCACGGCTAAGATAAAAAGGTTCATTCCTGGTCGGAGTAATGAAAAGTAACGCAACGTGTTACTATCCTTATCCAGAAAATTTATGTCGTTTTTGATTCCGTATTAAATTTTCGAACTTCTGATCCATTTTCCTATCTATCATTTTTATTTAGTTCTTAACTAATTGGGAATTCTTCGCTAATGGTGTTTTATATCTCGGATTGTATACCACTTACTTTAACTGCTGTGTTCACCCCAGTATGACAACTTCTTAATGTTATATAGATATGAATTTGTTCATTCGTTTCATTGGAATATCTAGAACTCACAAGTTTCGTTAGAAAATCCAAGTTTTAGCTACATTTTTGTATTTGCAAATTTATTCGTGTACTTAAAGGGTTGAAACGTCTCTATCATAGTCTGAAAGAAAACTTATTTTTTTTTCATGCGTCCGTTTTTGGACTTTGATCCTAAATTGTCCCATTTGCGAATGTTGTAGACATCAGCTTTTTCTACTTAATTACCTTTTTTTCCACTGGCTCTTTACTATTATTAATATCTACAGTCATTAGATTAGCTATGGAATATTTAATATTTTGTTTTATAAATAATATTTTTTTATACTGCGGAAGTATGGACTATTGAATATTTATCGCAAACATAGTAAACCCCCTCCTATAGCGCTGAGATAGGGATAACGCCAAAGAAATCCGCTCTATAGAAGACTAAACAACCATGCAAAATTTGTTGTTAGGTTATTATATATATTCTTTGCGTATATTTTTTTAACAAAATTCATTAAATATTATGTGCAACTCATTATTGTTGAAAAAATTAATTCTAATAAAATTCAATACATTTCGAATCCAGCAATAAATAAAATAATTTTCATCATGCAATGAAAGTGCAAGACATTTAGAATGTAATAATCGGTTAAAATGCAGAAAATAGTTTAAAAGTAATTAACAACTTGTTTAATTACCGGTTCGTGCAATCGATTTCCGTCATTAAGATTAAGCGCAACAATGAAAAATGTTCAATATTACACGATAAGCAAAAAAAAAATGCTCGGAATTTTCGCATTTATATACTTAAATTATATCACTGGTGTTACATATAGTATCTTAAAGTTTATTTGTCATTTTTATCATATCAGTACTTATTATGTTTACGTTAACATTTTATTATTAAAAAAAAAACACTGCCCAGATAAGGTTTCGAGACAATTTGAAACATTTATATGATATACCGCGAAATGAAATTATATGCATATTGCATAATCATATTAAATATTTTCTGCATAATCACAACATGTAGATATTTAATATATATATTTTTTTTTAAATATTGAATGGAAAATTTCATGTATGCGTCGTTGTGAAATATAAATCTAGTTCTTGCGCCATCATATAAGATAACGTGTGATAAAAAATCCAGCACTTTATATATTGATCATAGTTTTTTTTTATTATTTATTTTATGTTGTAATTTATTCATGCGACGAAATGTGCTGTTAAAACAGCGGTATTTTGCTAATTTTTTTAACATACATAGATAAACGTTAACTTTCGAAGCCATTTGCCTCTTGATAAAAATTCAATTTTGCATATTGGTACCATCGCATTTTGATATATTGGATTTGGATGAAAGTAAAACGCGAATCTTTGCTTCAGGCTCTCTTTTGTTGTTTATTTATGGCCTTTTTTTGTTACGATGTATCGATCAATAAACTATCTATACCCATATCCAATCATAGCACACAGAGCAATTAATTGGCAATATAAAGATAGTTTGTTACGAAACGGGTTCGTCTTTCACCGCCCATAAATAAATCTAAAAAGTGCACGTAACCATGGGTAATTTCCAAGAGCTTTTATAGCACGTTGATTACTTTTCATTGGCAATAAATCACTGTGTCATCTAATACCCTTGTGTTTATACGCCGTGCTGTATATCTGCATTGTCGTGCGATGTAGATCGATTTATTTTGCTGTATTGCAATTATTGATTGGATTCGACCTTATGATATATCATGGCGAGAAGGTCACACTGTAAACATCCATCAGACGCGACCAACTATGAACTGCCGTGGGTTTTCCGTGTGGCATCTTGGTTTGATAGTGATGTAAGATGTTACAAGATGTTAGGGCGTGACCGGAGGAAATACGGTCACACGTTGCCGCTTTTGTTGCGACATTTTTTTTTGGCCATGTGAATAATATTAGTATGATCTAATGACCATAAAATGTGAATGTTGATTTATTTTTTTGCTAGATTTTAATAATAATAAATGGATCAAGTGAAAATATATTTAAATGTTCACGACAAGCGCCAGCTGTAAGCGTTCGTATGCACTATGAAAATTATTTTTAATTTTCCGCGTTGCAAGCGCACTCTGTTGGACGGCGGTGAAAATATTTTCACTAAATTTTCTTTCACATTCACTGGCGTCTAATTCGACAGGCGTCTCCGTTAATTCGATTCGTATCGATCGCTCGTTTATTTGTCGGTTTTTAAATACGAATTAAATTATGAATAACTCCATTGACGTAAAACTGGCGTGGGCTGAATGATTAATTATCTCTGGTAGGCGTTTAGTATTAATAGTTTATGCGTTTCTAGTTTGTGAAAAATGCTGGATAATCTTATTTATTTTATGAATGAAGCTTTCTGCATTTTATTCGACACATCCATCTTAATATAGAGCTTGGTTTTATTGCGAAAAATAATTAATTGAATATATTAAGTGATTATAAAATATTGAACACATGCGCATATATACTTTTGAGATGATTCATCTCGTGACCATAGTCAAGCTCAAGGTTTCATCATTCGTATTTACATAATTGATAGTTTTTTTTGTTGATTTTGGTTTTATTAAATCTATATACATATATAGTTTTTGTTGTTCGTTTATCTAATATTATTTTTAAACTAAAAAAAATCGTTGGGATAATTAGAAAGTAATAATAGATTTTTTATTTATGATTTTGGTTATGTTAGAATGCAGCACGCGCAGATGTCAAATTTGACAGGTCAACAACAGCAACGTAGTGTTGTCAATATCGATCGATATCACGATGTCAGCATTGAAAATATTTGTTTTATTCATTTTGAAAATTATTTTTTTATACTGCCATTTTCTATATATTATTGTTTTTAAATTATATTTATAATTATCAACGTCATTTGAATCATTTTCTCTTCTATCTACAGAAGGTTTGACATGACAGTATACAGAAAAATTAAATGAAAATCTCAATTTACGCGGTCAAGAGTTTCCATAAAAAAATGTGTAAATAAATACAACGCAAAAAGACATGGAGCTCACACAAAATCATGGGACACGTTCTCGAAAATAAAAAAAAAACGAAAAAGGCATGCAGCGCGTACAAAATATAGGGCTACGTTCAATGGCGAGTGTTGAGGAAGGTTAAAAAATTAAAAAAATAACTATGGACGACGCGGGACTGTTCAGAGTCGCAGCGCAACACAGTGCTTAGTGACAAGAAACCGCCCCACCCCGTTACCGCCCCGCATCCAATACACGACCTTGGTAGCGCTGACGAGCAGATAGCGCCATAAAAGATTTTTAAATTAGCAATTACTTTATCTCTTAGCGAAACATTATTTACCTATATTAACAGCCAAAATGATTTCCTACAGTCATTAAATGATTTGTTTTTTAAAACCTTGCATGTTGAAAAAACACATTGTAACTATATTTTTTTAATTTTTTTATGAGGTATTTTGAACTAAAGCGGTTTTAAAACTGGATTAGTTTCGTGTAATGATAATCCAAGCTAACATGCACGTGTATCCATCTGTGGTCAAATAGTAGATTACATTGTGCATCGTTATCAGAAAAAAAAATGCCAAGTGGGGGTATGGCTCTCACGCCAAAAGGCGTGAACGGCTCATAAACGCTTGGCTACAAAATCACGCCAAAAGGCGTGAACGGCTCATAAAGTTTTAATTTAAAAAAAATAAATGTCTTTTTTAATCGGATATCTGATCAAACCCTATGGATGCTTCTTATTTATTTACTCAATTAATATCTCTTTTAATAAATTTGTAAAAAAATATAAGGAGTGTAACTTATAGATTCGACTAAAAGTGGAAACATTGGAAAGGGTTAACGTAAATTGTTTCATCTTCTTCTTTTTCAAGTACCTTGTCCATTTTCGGACGTAGGCAATCTGCTGGTCCTTGTTTCTGCTCATAAATTCGTTCATTTTTTGCGGATGAAACAATTCTGGAGTTCCCAATTTGTTCCAGTTGCGAATGTTGCGGAATCACGACAGCTTCTTTCTTACAAATCACCGTTTATATTCCGATTTTACTCCCATGATGGTCTGCACAAATTATGTGTCCAAAATAACTTTTACGTTTTTTGATTTGGAATATTCCCAAAATTCGTATGTGGGAATAGTCTATTTCATATTTTTCAATGAAATATTTTCGTATTTTTACTCGTCACATCAAAAAATATAAAAAGGGATTTTCATAAACGTATTTTCTTCTCTGGCGCACGCGCAGTGTAAATTTATGTCACGTCTTTTAATTTAAACAGTTCTAAACATCGCGCAACATATGTTTCTAGAGTTGCATTCATTCATCGAATGATAAATCTCCCAGAGATGTCAGATTTCTAATATTGAATGCAATGACATCTCAGACCTTAACCTTGAGCGTTGTGCGAATTAATTGCACTAGCAGTGCATCGCTTATCATCAATCTCACCCGTCAGCATAGAAATCTCTCAGCCGCCGATGTTAACTCGCGTTAACCGGTGTACACGTAATTATTTCCACAGATTTTTATACATCTTATTATTTTTTTTAGCAACGCGCTGATTAATTGCGAGGAGAATTAAAAACTACGAAAGCGAATTTGACATTTGACTATGGAACAATATGAAGATTTCCCATTGTGATAAATCAGAACAATGGAAAGTGACAATTGAATACGTGAATTAGTTATTATCGCAATTATTATCGAGGCCTTTTTTTATTCGGTTTAATTCGAAGATTGAGATCTTTTCCCATAACAGGTTATCATATATATATATATTCGAACGTTTCTTTATGTAACGTTTTGATACTTTCGATTTTGGCAACGGACCAAAAAATTAATTAACATTTTCCTTTTCGCATATATTCCCATTGAATTATCGCCATTATATCCCCCCATTGTTGTACGAATCGGTGTAATTATGGCTTTTACATAATCCGCGATAATTCGCCAATATTATTATTTTTCTTACGATTTATGGAGTACAACCGTCATCGTTTCTAATAACGTAATGATTTGTTGCCGTAATTTGATCGAAGTTCAATGTAATTGGATAGATTTTTGTCAAATTGTATCCGGTTCGCTAGAATTCGGCAGTGATAGTAATTGCGCGGAAATTGACTTCAACCGAAAATTCGTTCGGTCATCATTCATCGCTAGATCTGTTTGTGTATACGTTTTCGAGATAGCCTACTAAATCTATAGTGGAACGATGAATGTTGAAAAATGTTTATATTATCTTATTTTATCAGAGTGGTATGTTGGAAAGTCGGATTTTTATTGAGCACGTAACAAATTACCCGAACAGAATCAAATTTGCAGTTTGATTATATTGGGTCTTTAAACTTGGACCCAATCCTGAAGTGGATCCTCGTAAATATGATTTAATATTAATGCAACCAAATATTTTTAAAAGCGTTTGTGTAAATTCTTCAGACTGCGTCATGGAAATAATTCTATTGCTCATGCTCGGTTGACGATTTTTTTGCAAACAGATGCATATATTTATATTCTCGATGAAAAATTTGGTAAAAATACATATTTATAAAAAAAAAAACAATACTTTTATCGTGTTTTCCCGAAAATAATACTCGATCTTATTCTAAACTACGGTTCAAAATTTGCACTATGACCTAACTTCGGTGAAAGTCTTATTTTTTATCCAAAATATTTATTAATGTAAAAAAATCTTCATTTATTCAAATATAGTCATATCATCTTCTTATGGACCTTCGTCATTCATCATTCTTGAATTTCTTACAATCTTATTTCCTGTAGAATAATTGGTCCGTATCTCTCGTGTCTAGCAATCGAGGTATCCTTTAATGGATACGTCTTGTTCAAGTAGCTTACTCTTAGTGCAATGGCAACACATTCGTCTTTAATTTATTCCATGAATTCTTCATCCTTTTAACAACCTTTTTTTGGCTGGGTTTCACAAAGTCACACTTTTTTTCTCCCTTCGTTTGTTATTAGCAACATCTGAGTCTGGAGATAGACATAGTCATTCCTGCACAATTACCATTCTATCAATTCTAATCTCTGCGAGAAAGTTCTTTATTTTTTTTTGTCGCGGTGAGTATTTGCTGAATCTTTATAACTGCTTATGTGCACCAAGCTTTTGGGGTTTCAAAGACGTAAATTCCCAAAACATAATCAATTTTGTATTTCTTGCCCTTAGTAATGATTAGAAGTGATTTTTTTATCATCTAGACGAGTTGGCAAAATACAGGTAACACGTGCATTCTTATAATCAGTGAAAATAACGTAGATTGATGATACACTGGTATGGTCAATCATCGTTTGAGATCCTTGGCCCATAAGCATTGCAGTTTCATCCATTACAACATGGGAAGTTGGTATTTTGAAAAGTCAATGCCATCGATAGAATATTTGAATGCATATGCAGTCTAATAACCGAAAGCTAGTTTTTTTCTCAATATTTAAATATGGAGCAAGGTTTATTTAATTATTTGACTACGATGGATGGATGGCATAACAGAAAGATTCCATTCACCCATATAAAGATTCTAAAGATGCAAGAGGAATGAGTCTCTCATACCAATATTCTCTCCAGTGCCAAACCACGACACTGGTTAATTTTAATATTATTTTTAAATTTATTATTCGCTAAACTATAAATATTTTTATAAAATATGAGAAGGTAATGGATCTTTTACTCTTATATACCCCCTGGCCTGTGTTATAAAGAATTCCCTAAATTCATAGTTTTCGTCGGACACCTATCCGACTACTAACTTAACTCAGTCGCGATTAACGTACATTATCGAAATAATATGTATGCTACCTACAAGCCATTGCATTGAAAAATCACGCTAGGGCTTATTTTCAAGGAAAAACGGTAGGTAGTAATCTAGATCATATCCTTCACTCGTACCAACGCTTTTTATAATCTTCGAACCACATCTGGAACATCATTTCTAGATCATATCCTTCACTCGTACCAACGCTTTTTATAATCTTCGAACCACATCTGGAACATCATTTTTGATATAATGTTCCTTGAGCGATTCTGTCTTTAACTTTTCAATCTTATCAAAACTTCTTATCAAAACTTCTTCTCATGATTTTTTCATCTCCGGGAATAAAAAATAGTCGCAAAGAGTAATGTCCGGCGAATATTCAATTATAAGGTTTTGTTTTCGGCCAAAAATTTCAAAACTTTCCTGGTTTTCCACAAGTAAAAATTCGCAAAACCTAATCTATGGCCAATAACAAAGTGAGCATGCAATATGACTATCTTATCATCATCATTTGCCAGCCACAAGGCTCTCACTCGCTGAGGGCATGGGCCTTACCAAACTCTCGCATGGTAGTCGAGGCCAAAGGAACGTGAGACTCCCCTTTTCGTGTCCATATCGCGGGGACCCGAGACGTCTTGGTATGCGGTTTTTTGTAAAGAGTTTCCCTCTCGTGGCCATTGCTGGCATTGGACGTACATCTTCTATCATGTTGGTATCGGATTTTACCCCCTCGACTGTGTCCAGGCAAGTAGGAGGGGCATTGTCTCGGTATTCGTTTGTTCTCTTCAGAGAAAAGTAAAATTAAAAAATAATATCGAATATTTTTTGTTCAAAATGAATATGAATTAATTTGTAAAACCGTGGCTTTAAATTAAATTAATTTGGCCTTTCGTTTTTAATTGGATAATTATTGTACGCGTTTTAATTAGCAATGTACATATTTATAAATATGATTATGTAAAATTTCTCTTCATGGTGCCGACCGCTGGAACAATTTATGACTTTAAACATCTAATTGAAAGTGTGTTATTAAAAATTGAGGTATTTAAATAATTTGAAAGCAGGTATCGCAACGCCCACGTATTAATGGATGGTTAAGGCGAATTAAGGTTTTTTTTGCAAAATCGATTATATTCAATAATTGCTGTTTTGCATATTTTTTCGCAATTTCATCGTATAACAATTTATAATAATCAGATCGGTGTGTCCATACATTATTATATCGATTAAGTGAATTTCTCTTATGATAATATTAGTTGCATAATGGCGTGTGTGAAATTTATCGCACTTCAAAAAGCATTGGCCCCTGTGGCGTTTTCTGGAAAATGTAATATGTTTTGTAAAAGCCGCGATGGTATCGCTGTTCGTGGGAATTCAAATTCTTGAACTCTGCTATGTGAAAGCATAATTCAAATTGTTACTCAGCCAGTATTGAAATTCTGATGGTAATGATAGAAAATGGTGCATGAATAAGAGAGCTCGACCCATTGTTGGTCTTGACATTTACGATTTTCGTTTTCCGACTATAATACGCCATTCGAAACGCGTTGACATTTGAGCTTGCTCGCAGTCGCATCCCGTGGGAAGGAAGGCTGTATGCCTGAGCATGGGGTGGGTGTCGAAAATTGATTGATCGATTGCCAACCATGGGAAATGATCGGCCATTAGTACACAGTCGATCGAATCTTTGCTTTCAATTTAATTACGCGGCTCTAATGTCGTTATGATAGTCCAGTTGGCTAACAAGATCGTCTTATGTACTAGATTTTTTGTTATTAATTGAGCAACTACTTTGGTGCTAATTGCCATCCGAATTAATCATCTAAAGATGTCACTGAAACGTGAGAAATGTTTCGAATTAATGATTATTGAAATGGCACGAATAGAAGATACGCATGATTTCTCATATTTTATTTGAAGATATTTTACGGTATTTTGTATTAAGGTCGCATTCCGATAATCGTCTAAAACCATTTCGATGCACAGCCAACCCTCGTATAACACGGTATTACTAAATACGGTTCAATAATTAGGAAAAGTCTCGTATATAAAACACGGCACTATTAAAATACTGTTCGTCTACGTCTTGAAGAAAATGTTATTAATTAAAATGGGATTTAGTATAAACTAAACTAATTTAGAAAGCGATAATACATATCGACGCTAGAAAGCAATTTTGCCGTAACTATATAAACCTCATAATTATTCAAGGTTTCAATAATTGTAAATTATGTTCTTTTTTATATTAAAACAGACAGGGGTCTCTAAAAATACGGTCCTACTTATTTTTATTTAGGAATTATTTAAGTCGCTTTTTACCTTCCCTGTAAAGTTACGTTTTTTACGAGATTCTGCAAGATTGGTTACTAGCGTCGATATGAAAACTAGTTTTTATTTAGATTATTAAATTTACTTATAATTAAATTATAAGTAAGATACTTAAATTATTTAATGCATTTAGAGAACTCTATATAGTTTGTGATATTCAGCATATTTTATGGGTTTAATAAACCTTTTTGATTGCGTAGTTTTCATCTAAGCAGATGTAAACTATGCAATCATTAAAGTTTCTCTATAAGATCTCTCGGCTAAAAAAAATCATGAAATTTAGTAAAGAACTTAAAAAGTGCTTAACTTCATACAACGAAGGTTTTACAAATGTTTCTTAGTACACGTTAAAATTATATAATGAGATTTAGCGTCATTTACAAGCGGACTTTAACCTAGACTTGCTGATGTAATCTATTTGGGATCCAAAGTTTTTGATTTTCTCGAATCACTCCTTTACTATTTATCCTATATGTCACAAACTTTTTGTTTTTGTCTAAAAAAGTCTAAAGAATAAACACTATGAATAATCATCGACCTTTTTTCTACGCAATTGCGAAAAAACAACAATATCTGCCTATGTTGCCACTGACGCGATGTTTTTTCTCGCTCGCATCCAGTACGTTGCGCTAAATGCGAGTGAAACGTATACTAGTGACATATGTCGCGAGAATTTAGCGGTCGGTCTACCGGTGGCGTGTCCTTAGTTTACGGTGAGACATCGTCGAGTATACGTGTCATTTACGCGTCATATTGATTAGTAGAAAGATCCAAAATATCGACCAAATTATCGAATAACTATTTTTATTCTTATTTTTTTAAAAAAAAGTCAAGATAATGATAAAAAATTCATCAGTATCTTGACTTGAAACGCTTGGGTCTATTTTTTATTATAAATAGACCCCCTTCGGACGACGCGGTTGGTTTCGAGCCGCCGTGACTGATCGATTGATATAGTCAGTCTCTGGCTGGCTTTCGCTAATCTCCGCCTCTTCATATCCTGGATCAGTGCTCTTCAATCGAATTCACTATTTTATTAGTGTGGAGTCCATCCAAGCAGTTTTATCCATGTCATCGACGTGACCCATCGCAGTGTTTGGGACTTTTGTAACCTAATTGCTGTTTACATATTTACTAGATTTTATATTTCACTGTTAAATATTATCGAAGATCTCTCTTAAAAGCCTCATCTCAATAATAACGAGTTTCGCCTCTTCGGTCTATTATACTCTTGTTTATATATATACATCTTGGAGTTAAAATAATAAGAGCATGGCAAAGATCAACCCGGACTATTACCCGCATACCAGTACATCCTTGATTGTGGCATAGTGACAAGACCTGATTGATCAATCCAACTTTAACTTAGCCGCCCTTCGTCACAAGAAGTCGCAGAACCCTCTTCTACATGTATCCATTTGTTCTTATGTAGTTCAATTCTTTTTCTAAGCTGTTTCCATCTTTAGGGCGATATTTTTTTATTGTGTACATTGTGGAAGTTCTAGTCATTGTGGAAGGCTTTTGTTCCTAAATACGACAGACATTTTTTCTTTAAATTTTAATATTTTTACATAGTTCTATTGATGTTATTTTATCGAAGCCATCTTAAATGTCTGAGTTTATTAAATTTTCGGACCTGCTGGTACATAGAAATAATTATGAATAGAATACAGCTTTCGCCGTCTTTTTTCGCATCGTTTTCCGTCGGCGTCTCTGTTTTGTCGCAAACGTCACTTTTTCAACGCGCCTTTCGATGGCCGTTTAGCAGATTCCGTATAACAGTCGCGGCAGCATCGGTTTGCCGTTACATTTCCATTTCACAGTTTTGCCTCTTAGCCGGTGCTTAGCCGTTTTCTCAAGACCGAAAGTCGACCAAAAAGAAAGTTCAGCGAACGTACTGTTATGGCGGTGAAAAAACAGAATCGCTTTACTTTATTTCGTTCAGTACGTCTCGGTGCTCGTCTCGTGGCGGAGGTCTCGTTCCGTCAAAAAAACTATCATTTCCCACCGCATCGGATTATGGATGTTAATGCGTTAATAAGCCGTGTGTGCGCGCCGGATGAATTACCATGCGGAGAGATCACGCCATCAAGTCTGATCGCCGTACACTTAGCAGTAAACTTTCGTGCTGTTGATAAAGCGACCCGCAGATGATTACCGCGCCGGAAGATGAGTCCCCTCAACAAGTTTGTGTCGTTCTTTCACGGGGACAGCAACAACAATGGGGGCGGCAAGAAGATGCTCAACTATCAGAAGAACTACACGAGCGATCTGAACATTTACGGCGATACCGAAAAGTTGAAGAAGCACTACATATGGGCGTCGTTGAGGAGGCCGCATAAGAAGAGAGGTATTTTTTTCCGTCTGCATAATTCGATAATTAATTTAATGGCACGTTCGGTATTGTTGTACCATGTTGTCCTATTGTGTTGTTTTATGGACGATGGATTTGATTATTATTCAAGTGTTGCAGTCACCCATGCGGACAATAGTGCAATACGTTATTTGTTGTTTATTTACATGGTGACTTTTGATTTGAAATCAAAATCTAGTATATATTTTACTATAGATAAAAATACATAATACTATCAAATATTATCTTGAGTCCCTTTTGAAGAAAACGAGTGTTTTTCGAATACCTTCTTTTCTCTTAGTGCGTGCTTCATAAACCTGAAAAGGTAATAATTAGATTGAGATAAATTATAAGGAGACGAATATTGAAGATGTGCTATTTGACATGCTTTTTTACTCTATGGGCCAGACGTATTGGCCCAAAAGATTTTTTGACAAACAACTTGAACCAGGTTTTTTTTATTTAATTAAAAAAAAATGTCTTTTAATAAATCGGATATCAGATTAAACCGTATAGATGCTTCTTATTCATATTTCCAATGACTTTAATCAATTTTTGAAAAATATATAATGAGAGTAACTCATAGATTCGACTAAAAGTGAATATAAAGGAAAGGGTTAATTATAATTGTGGACAATGGAGATGCAAGTTTTTGAGATAATTCTGACTCAATTAGGGATTTCTATATAAGCTGTCCTGATTTAGGCATATTTCTATAATTTAAATTGTAAATACTTGACTATAAATTCGGTTATAACTTTAAGTGTTTTCTTGGCTTTCAAACCTTGACAAAAAATGAGCTTTAAGCGTCTGATGTTTTCTCTTGGGATTGGACATCTTACACTTTACGATACATTAAATTGTATAGGAGAGAAATAATCTTACCTTTACTACTCTGACCATTTTTGATCGAATCTCTCCGTTCTATTCTCATTAATTTTATTTTATGATTATATTAAAAAAGATTTTCATTGGTAAAATGAATAAGAAACATCTATAGGGTTTGATCTGATATCTTATTCAATAGAAGATTTTTTAGCAAACAACTTATAATAATGTATTTTATTGAATAGGATATTAGATCAAACCTTATAGATGCATTTCATTAATTTTCTCAATAAATATCTCTATTAATAAATTTGTAAAAAAAATAAAATGAGAGTAACTCATAGATTCGACTAAAAGTGGAAAGGATTAATATACAATCCATGGAAGCCTTTTGACTTAGCAATTGTATTTTTTTTTATTATTCATTGCATCTGGAACGAAAATACTATGCAAGAAAAGTACATTTAGAAATTCTAACAAATTTATATTAGCAATTTCATTACAAAATTATAATGTCACAGCATTACTTTCATCTGCGAAAATACGTGCAATACCGAATTAAACAATTTGCCAATAATCGTGATTTTTATCTTATTTTTTTGGCTTCGTGAAATGTTACTAAATTGGCACATTCAAATTTTGTGCGGCAATGGCAATAGTTTTTTTCCCATTTTTTATGTACTCGGATGATTCGCATGTTAATTTGCATGCGCGAGCATCGATTAGCATCTGAAGGATTTAATTTTATTTCAAGAAACCGCCATCAATCACAATATTGTACAGATCTAACGTGTATAAGAAATCAGTTATGCATAACTAAATTCTCTTTCATGCAAGTTGATAATTATCAAAACGTGCAATGGCCATTGCTCCATTGCATTATATGGTATGTATGTATATATTGTAATTGCTCTGTGGTATATGCTTCACGTGCTTTTAAAGAAAAATCAATTATTTAGAATTGAAAAATCTGCATACAATGCGGAGAAATTATTTTTGGCTAGTTCGGAAATGCAAATGTGCGCGGAAAGCATGTTGAAAAATTTAAAAGAAAATTCGTTCCATGTGCGGTGTATGTCTCGACATTGTGTTACATATATCTGCCATTCGCATGTCGGGTTTGTCGACACGTTATGGGTCATTATGGTCACCCAGTTAATTTTTTCGCATTAATATTTAAGTGCGAATTTCTAGTCGGTCGTCCATCAGGTTTGACATGGCTCCCCGACCGGAAAGTTTCACTGAACATGTCTACAAAGAGGATGATTGAGGCCCTCTTCTGGTCGTACGGGTTCTTTCATACCACTCCCGTAGCAATTATATAAAATTTAAACCATATAAGTTTGGCGAAATCGCTATTATACGGCAGAGTTGTGCAAAAATTGTTGAGAAACGCAACATATAATCGGACCGACACAATAGAATTTTTATGGGAAAGTATCAAATGTTTTTGTCGGGTGATTCGCACGACGAAATTGCCGTGTACGAATTTTCACAAAGACGGAAATTGAATTTTGTTCCCATATGCGACATCTGGATCCGTACAAACCCCATTTTTAAGATCCGCAAGTGTTTCATAATTTATAATGCATTCGTATAAGTATCTTATTTTTTAATGCATTTAAATGTTAAAGCTAATGGTTTTTTTAAAATAAATACGCCACGGCTAAAATAGTCTTAGAGTTATGCAACCGGCATTTCGATTCTTAGCGGATATTTCTCAATGCCTAATAGTTGAAGATGAATCTGTTCTAATTCCATTGTCTATAAATCCAGCGGTTATCAATCGCGGTTTATGCAACGTTTTTTTATTGTTTTTTTTTAGTAGTGGATCATGCAAAAGTTAATAAAACAAGATCCTATTATATTTGGAATATTGAAATGATTTTCTGAACATTCCATAGCGATAAAATAAATTAACGGCGCTTTCTACACCACGATGAAATGTCTGTAACGAATCAATTTCATTACTCGATCGTATAATGCATATATGTATTTATATGCAATTTTATTCACAATAAAATAATTTTTATCTGTAGTTTTTTTAGTTTTTATTTAAATTAAATTCGCGTTACTGCGCATATGCGCCTGCGCATGAGATGCGGGGTCTACTTAGTATATGCAGCCTATTTAATTGCAGTGTCAGTTCATTCATGATTGCGGCAGTGGTACTTGCTCGGTCACGAGAACGTGACATCTATGCGATCTAAGGGACGCCTACGTCGCCATGTCTTCTCATCTCGGACTTTCATCAATCAGCCGGCAAATGGCCTCGCTGAACATGCCTCATAATTCTTCCGTGTGAATAGCCGCCACGGAGATTGGTGTAGAATTTTATTGTCGCATTGTTGGTGAGATGAAGCGTGGTCGTCGGTGAGCCATACTCGACTCACGACTCGGGGATGTGATACGAGGCAAATTTACTAATTGTTATTTGCCGATGAGGTTGTCAACATTTTATTAAGGATAATGTAATCTGTTTTTTTTTATTATTTAAATCGCGTAAAAAAATATATAAATTACCTGCAAATGTATTTTAAATTGTCTAAGGCACGCTGTTTCAGCATACCAGAATATTAAATGCTTGTTGGAAATCATTATGGTCGTTATTAGATGTTATTATGTTCCGCCAAGAAATGCAGAGATGGCTGATATGAACATCATGTTTTTTATGCATTTTTTTTGGACAGAATATAAGCTTTATATCTTTTCTATGTGGTTCTTTTATTTCCGTAAACGTATCCGATGATTTCGTACGAGATCCATATCTTTTTTGCACGGTTTTTCATAGACATTTGAAGTTTTCCAGTAGGGGGTTGAACATCTTGGGACAAAATGGGGTTTGGGACGTGAATAATTTATTTATCGCCGCCGGATAACAAAGATGAGGCAAGAAAAACTAATAGGAACAAATACTATATTTTTGCATGATTCCCAGAAACAAAATATTGATATTCGTGTTTTCAATTACCAAGGAACATCGGGAAGTAAAAAACAATATTCGCTTCTGTTGGCACAGGCGGGATGTTTTTTTTCGCTCGCATCCGGTACGATGTGCTAAGTGCAAGTGAAACATACTAGTGACACGTGCCACGAGAACTTTGAGTCGGCGGCTTATCCTCAGTCTTCAGCTGGACATCGTCGAGTGTGCGTGTTATATTGATTAGTTAAAAAATCTAAAATATTGAATTATAAAGTATTTCATGAATAACTAAGTGGGAGTGAAACGTACTAGTGATACGTGTCGCGAGAACTCAATCTCCAGCGAGACATTTCCAAAATATCGACCAAATTATACTATAGTATAATAAATTATATTAGACCAAGCTATTTTTATTCTTAGAATAATCCATTCTTCAAAATAAAGTCAACGACGCGGTTGATTTCGAGCCACCGTGACGGTTCGGTTAATTCACAAGGGGTTGCAATTTGCTAAGAGCCTGGAACAGCATATTCTCACTTATGATCCCAACATAAAACGAGGCTTAAAAGTTCAACGGGATCTAATTTTTATATCTTGTATAAATAAATAAATTGGGTTTTCATTATAATCTTTTTTACGCGATTTTCTATACCGTAATGTTGTTCTTTTTTTATATTACACGATTTTTTTTTATTTAATAACGAATCCATCTTCATTTTTGTATTAACTTCATCATTTTTACTCAGTTTTTGGTGGAACGTAACTACCGTGTAATAAAAGAGTTGAGTGAACTTGCAAATAATCATAAAAATTGTCCTGTAAAAATAATAAATATGTTTTTATATTGTTTACAAATTGCGGGAATTCTTGCATATTCCAATACAGTGTTTTTCAATCTTTTTTTTATTTCACGGGAAATTATATACTCATAATATTTACTTTACACGTCGCGCACTGATTAAAAATCGCTGATAATATTTGCAACATATTTTTTTTTTTAGTAACGATAAATATTCATTAATACTTATCCATGGAGAGAAAGTAAAGAATTCACAATGTTATCTGTCTCTAATGCTTCTGCCATTATAATCGATAGAAAATTTTTCATTATATGCATTCTGCAAATATATACGTGCATATAGCATAATTGCAATGTTTAATTGACATGCGCGAAAATCATAATTGAAAAAACAATTTTACTCATATTACTGTGTAAAATACGATGATATAGATCCGAATTTTAATATTTTCTATTAAGCATTGAGAAATTCTATGATTTTAGCGATGTTTCGCTAAATTAACCTAGTTACATAATGCCTAATCAATGATTGATTTGTAAAAAAAATCGAATGCTTGCCGTTAATTAATTAATTTAACCGAGAAGTCAGTTATCCTCCACTAGTTTTATGCATTTCCTCTATTTTTAAATCGCTTGCATAATTAATCGGCGGAGTTAATGTTGAAATAGCGGTTCAACATGTTGAGCACCTCTGTTGCTGTTCACAATAATAATACTGTTGGGTCTTGGTTGGTACAATGTGAAGAATTTCATCCATCTTTGGGAAGTTATAAAGTTGGGTTAAACCGTCGATCAAACGTCCAAACAATCTGAATAGCTTTCGGAAAATTCTTCCTTATTTTGAAGGAGACATCCAAAGCACTGAAAGGATGACCTTCGACGTCATCAGATGATTAATGGTCAACCGGTGACAGCGTTCAATGGAGCGAACGATGCTTGACTAGTCTGCGAAACGCAGAAAAACCAAAATAAAACAGGCATTTCGAAAGTTTTGAGCTGATTGATTCAGACAAGTTCTTTACTGAAGAACGGGAAGCACAAAAGAGCATCGGGAATATAATATGTTCGGCCTGAAGCATTATTAATGCTGCACTGGATTCAGTCGAAGATCGAAAAATAATTATAAATTATACGAAATATCTATTTTAATTATGAAAAAAAATAAAACTAACGACATGTGTATTGTTTTTAATTCTAACGAAGCTCAATTGTTTTTTGTTTCACAAGTTGTTTATACATTTCTTGGTATTTAGCCATACAAATCTGCTGGTCTTGTTGGAAAGCTCGTACTAGATTGGGATCATAAGTAAGAAAATGTTATTCCATACTCTAAGAAAATTGCAAGGTCTTGTGAATTAAAGCAGCTGTTGGTTGATAAATTTCACCAATTTGTTTACTTTTTTACCCATTGGTCGTTGGCTATTGTGACATAAAACACCAGTAACAACGTGCGAAGTTAAAAAATATATATATATTTTTGTTGAAATCGTGTTAGGACAAATACTTCGTGTAAAAAGTCGTATTTATTCTTTCTAGCGATCTGTGTTATTTGAAAACCGTGAAAAAAATGAGTTGAGTGTATATAGGAAGTATATTGTTTTTTGAATCATGTTGCTTGTTGTATCTGTGTCGTTTGTTGCTCGATCGATTTCAGTGCATATCCGGCATTGCTTCAGGATATTACCGTGCATATTACATATTACCTCACATGTTGAGCACCTCTGCCGCTGCATCTCAATGTTGCATCGGTCCGATAAAAGCGTGATTCGCGACATGATATCGAATCATTGCGCAATTATACGTTGATTAGATCGCAGCGACGTTTTGTGCGGTGTCACATTGTAAAGACCGCAAATTGTTTGAAAAGAGAAACTTTTTTACCCGATGCCAATTTTTTCACTACGGCCGATTCGCGGAGAATGTACAAAAGAGCGGAAACAACTGGTCGCACATAATGAAGGCAACAAATCTCCACGTGAAATCAAACGCTCGCAGTTGTTTCGTCATGCGATCGGATTTTTGAAAAATCGCGATCAATACGATTTCAACGGTGAAACGTTGGCGTCGGACAGTTACGACTAACGGCGTCCATAATCCGACTCTGCGGCAATTATCAGACGACGACGGTGATGGCTTACTTCATACGCATTATCGATTTGCAATGCGTTTCGATGCGATAATTTATTCGATGCACTCTTGGAGGTGTGTGTCAGTGCGGGTCTGACTCCAAATTTATCACGTCGCGGATGTGAGGCTTTAATCCCGTATGTTTTGTATGTATTTTGTATGAGGTGAAACTTATATGCGGTATAAAAGTTGAAGGTTGTACGGGAAAATGGAATGTTCCATACGAGGGATCAATAGAATATACCGTGTTTGCGATGTAATATTAAATTGCAAAGTACAAATTTGATGACGTTAAAGCTATTACACGTGAAGGGAAATGAAAGCTCGTTTGGCGATCCCATCTAATGATGATGATAATGATGACAAGATTGTTAATAATTTATATTTTTTAACGATATTTTCTATATTTTCCCAGAAAATGCTAAAATTTATAAATGTGTTTTTTTAAATTGCTCTGTTCTTAACACTCAAGAGACCCGGTCCCGCGTTAGTGCGGACATTTTCGTAAGCGGTAAACACCCGGTCCCGCACTAACGCGGGTTCACACGAAACATGTTATCTAATGAGCTACTAAAGGCTTTCTTTTAAAGTTTTACGACTAGACACAGTTGCATTCATTGCTCTGCATGCCCTTTGTAAAATATATGACATATGTATTTATTTATGGTTAAAAACTGTCCCTGAAATAATAGATTATTTGGATCGAAAACTTTCCAGTACTCACACATCGACTGTAACGAATTTAGATTTTTGTTTATCCATTCAACAAAATAACTTGGAATATTTATGTGGTACAACCCGTCACATCCTTTATTACAAAGCTAAAATTACCTACATACTAAATAAAGATATCTATTTGTTTTTTATCGTCTAAAATACAATAAATCATCATTTTCACAGCTCGAAAGTTTTATTTCTTATCTAAATATTCTAATAATCTAACATAAGTATACTATACGAATAATACTTTTTATTTGACCAAATTATCTCCAATAGGAAAAAGTTATTTAGCATTTTTTACAAAGCCGCGCAAACTCGCGACATCGATAAAAAGATGCGGGTTTAGGTGTAAGTTTCGCCTGAAAACAGCGGGTGCTTGAGTGTTAGGATGTTCTCTTCATCGGGTTAATATTGTCTTAAGATTGTAAAAAAATAAGTTTGAGCTTCAAATTGTACAAAAAATAATAGCCATTGGTATTATAAGATATGCAAAATCAAAAAGCGCTATTCTCCCATATAAATATTCGATAAAGATTCTAAACATCCAAGGGGACACTAATATACCCTCAGTGTCAAACCACGACACTGGTTAATTTTTAATATTATATCAGTTGGATTTAAATTGTTATTATTTATGTTATAATTATGTATTCAAAGCTAATTCTAACGCGCCAAACTACATACATATTTTTATAAAACATGCGGAGGTAATAGATCTCTTCCTCTTACATACAGTGTTATGAAGAATTCCCCGAATTCATAGTTTTCGTCGACGCCTATCCGACTACTAAATTAGCTCAGTTACGATTCACTTACATAATTGAAATAATATGCATGTTACCTACAAGCCATAACACTGGATAAAAACATTATAAAACGTAGGCTATGCTAGAATGGAATTATGGATTCAAGATGAAAGTACAGGTTATCAGCTTCGTTATTTAATCGACATTCACTTTCCAGCTTCTCTATAAAATGTAATTGATTCTTTGATGACTTTATGAATTTGGTCATCCATCCGCTTAAAGTAATAAATTTATTATAAGCTACTTCGAATATCTCTTGGTTATGTATTAATTAAATTATTTTACTATTTGACGATGAATAAATGGCATGACAGAAAATATACAAAGCGCCACTCAATCTATAAAGATTCAATAAATATTTTAAAGATGCGAGGGCAGTGAGTTTTATAACTGATAATCACCCTCGTACCAATTTTGCCGGATGTTTAACCTATCCGTTTACTATCTTAGCTCATTAACGGTGAACTTACACTATCGCAACATATTAATTGTTACCTTCAAGCCATGGCACAGGCTCTATGAAAATTAATGAATGTGACTCGCAATGATTAAAAACTATGCCATGATTATTTGTCATCGATGTTTTTTGTGTCTATGAAGCGTGACTATGACGAATCTTTGACATGATCTTTCCTCAGTAAGTTCAGATTTTTAAAAAAATAATAAATTGTTTGCAATATTTTTGTATTTGTCTACAAAGTCTAAAGAATAAATTTTAAAATTTAAATAATCATTGACCTTTATTATCTGCAATTGCGGAAAAAAAAATAATATACGCTTCTGTAGCCACAACGCGATGTTTTTTCTCTTGTATCCTGTACGATGTACCGGATATGTAATAATGCAAGTGAGACGTACTAGTTGACACGTGCCGCGAGAACTCGGCAATCGCAGTAGTCGGCGGCATGTCTTCAGTCTGCGGCGAGACATCGTCGAGTGTGTGTGTCATTCATGGGTCATATATTTCAGTAGAAAAATTCCAATTATGAATCATATCACGAATAACTATTTTTATTCTTAGAATAATCCATTATTTTTAAAAAGTCATAATATTGATGAAAAATTTCATCAATATTTTGACTTGAAATGCTTGGGGTCTTTTTCCATTATAAGTAGACCCCCTTCGGACGACGCGGTTGGCTTAGAGCCGTCGTGACGAATCGATTAGCTTGTAATCCACAATAATAATACTGTTGGGTCTTGATTGGTACAATGTGAAGAACTCCATCCATCTTTGGCAAGAAAATTCAAATTCGGAGGCAACCAAAGCACTGAAAGAATGACCTTCAATCGTCTTCAGATGATTAATGGTCAACCGGTGACAGCGTTCAATGGAACGAACGATGCTTGACTAGTCTGCCATACACAGAAAAACCAAAATAACAGGCATTTCGAAAGTTTGGAGCTGATTGATTCAGACAAGTTCTTTACTGGAGAACGGGAAGCACAAAAGAGCATCGGGAATATAAGATTTTCGGCCTGAAGCATTATCAATGCTGCACTGGATTCAGTCGAAGATCGAAAAATAATTATAGATTATACGAAATATCTATTTTAATTATGAAAAAAAATAAAACTAACGACATGTGTATTGTTTTTAATTCTAACGAAGCTCAATTGTTTTTTGTTTCACAAGTTGTTTATACATTTCTTGGTATTTAGCCATACAAATCTGCTGGTCTTGTTGGAAAGCTCGTACTAGATTGGGATCATAAGTAAGAAAATGTTATTCCATACTCTAAGAAAATTGCAAGGTCTTGTGAATTAAAGCAGCTGTTGGTTGATAAATTTCACCAATTTGTTTACTTTTTTACCCATTGGTCGTTGGCTATTGTGACATAAAACACCAGTAACAACGTGCGAAGTTAAAAAATATATATATATTTTTGTTGAAATCGTGTTAGGACAAATACTTCGTGTAAAAAGTCGTATTTATTCTTTCTAGCGATCTGTGTTATTTGAAAACCGTGAAAAAAATGAGTTGAGTGTATATAGGAAGTATATTGTTTTTTGAATCATGTTGCTTGTTGTATCTGTGTCGGTTGTTGCTCGATCGATTTCAATGCATATCCGGCATTGCTTCAGGATATTACCATGCATGATTAATGCGAATTTAATAAGAATGTTGCATACCAAGGCGAATTTAACCGCAAAAACTCTCCTCCATTAATTTTCTCGTGTGAAGATACAATAATTCATTACTCGACGTAAATTTTTCATCAAAGGAATTCACTTTGTGAATATTACATACGATTTTCTTGAATAATTGATTTGTGAATCAATATTTCGTACAATACTTTCGCATCACAAACAGCGTGTCCCACATACGAATTTCACTTACATTTTTACGCCGTTAAAAATTGTTAATAATAATTTAACGATTAGAAAAATTAAACACATTAAAGAAACATCCAATTACGAGCAGTTAGCAGACCGTGATAATCTTCTTTTTTTTGTGTATCTCCGATGTTGATTCAAAAGAAACCGTGTATCAAGTGAAAGTGTTACGCGGATTGATGATTGATCTATTTGCATATGAATGCAAAATGCACACAGCTAAAGATCACATCAAAAGATTTCGTGTGCCGTGTTGAGATATCGCATGGATTCTCGGTATTGATATACTTGATATGAACTTTGCGAAAAATAGTTTTTAAATTATTGTATATACGGATGCGTCTTGTTTACGGTTTCCTTTTCTTTGATATATTTTCAGAATTTGCACTTTTTTTAACGTGCCTATTTCGATTGTAGCGATTCTCACCAAATGGAGGATGCAGAGATGGTCCCTGTGTTTTCTCTGTACCCGTTAAATATTAATAGACGCGTTTCTTAATGGTTTTATTTTTGAAGATGGTTCAGTGTGTCGTTTATATACTGCCACATCCTGCCGTCTCGGCTATGGTCGTAAAATTTCGCGGGAAGGTCAAAAAAATATTTTCGCGCTCTGGCAATGTAATTACTTGTATATCCGATGGATTCGTGTTATTTACTACGGGTACGAGTTTATTATGATTTATGACAGCATTGGCACATTGTCAGATTTTAAATGTTGCTGGAATTCTATTTTAACTTCAGACAGAAGTCTGATAGCTCAATTGATGGATGGGTGTAAAGTTAGTTCAAACAGATTTTCAGCAAAAAAAATATGCATATTGTTTTACTAAGTTAAATTTGACCTAATTCGACTACATGGAGCTTCCTAAAATATGTATATGACACACTGTATTATTTAGAAAGAAGAAATATATCTGATTTAACCCTTTAACTGCTAGAGAAATTTACATAATCATGTCATGTACGCGAGTAAATTTGGAAATACAAAAATTACACTAAAACTATAATATACTAATGAAACTTGTGGGTTCTAGATATACCAATAAATCTAATGAATACATTATTATTCAATAACTTTTTAACAAAACTTTCAGCACGTGTCACTGGCGTATGAATTGATAGTTGTCACGCCGGGAAGACCGTAGAGGTTAAAGGGTTAAGCTCCGACTCGTTTGATGAAATGCTTGTATTCTCTAGTGATAAATTTTAGATATAAATCTAGGGATGCTAACGCATGTTAATTATGTACTAGATAGAGCCAAGCCTTAGATACATATCGTTAAAAATATATTACCGAGCGATCTCCGTGACCATTAGTACATACGGAGCGAGCTTCTGGTCTCACATAGCTGAAAACTCGGCCATTCGGAGACGATTACTGTCTGGTCAGAGATTTTTCCTCCTGCTGCTTACTCGAGCGTATCTCACACCATCAACGGTGGTTCTTCCGGCCTTAGCAGGCGAGCTTCCGCTAGATCTAGAGGCGCAGGCGAGAGCCGCTATTTGGCAAGGCTCCCAAGCCAAAGCTGCCTTGGTTGACTCGTCAGTCCTCCCTGCTCCCACATGTGATGAAGACTCAGGTAAAATCCACCTACGGAAACGGGCCATGTCTGCAGCCCTTGAGGCATAGTAGCGGAGATTGAATGGGACAATGAATCAATCGGTCGTATTGGACATAAATTCTTCCTCCACGACGAATGGAAATGGAGTGGATACTCCCAGTTCTGGGTTTTCTCGGGGCGTGTCGAAGTGAGAGCAGATCCGAATTACCCCACTCTATTGCCTACTTAGGCGATTTCATCACAAGTGTGTACGTACGATTTGTTGTTGTTATACCCGGAGTGCTCGTCAAGATAGGTCATCATACCCACTATATGACGAGCATAAAGGGTATAGTGTTATATAGTAATACCCCCAATAGCGCGTGTTCCGATAACGCGAATTTAAAAATAAATCGCGAATTTCACTCTTATAACGCGAGTGCATACTATTCATGCATA